>CAIGQW010054307.1:2775982-2788137 GCA_903798125.1 Danio choprae
ATAGTGATGTCTTGCACAATTATATTCAATTATTACTTTGGATGTTTTAAACCAGCAGATTGTACTATTTTTCACGTTTTTCACGTCATGTAATAAAAAAAGAACAACATAATAAATAAAACAATTAATATTTGTCTAGTCATCGTTTTCCACACTCATTTTTTTTCTTAATGCTAGTGATGTCAGTATTTAAAAAATGCCCTTTATAGCTCCTTTAAAGCCAAATAAACAAAACGAAGGAAATGGATCAATGAGAGAATGGATCAATACTAATGACGATATTGACGGGACCTCCCTCTTTAAATTCTTCAGTAATTACTAAGACTGTTAATGATGGAGCAACCATACGCAACACTACAAACAACAGCAGCAAATCCAATTACTCCAGTGGGCGCCCACCCATATGTTAAAACAGATTAAAGCAACAGAACATCCGGAAAATAGCATTCAAAATCAGTCGCTTGTTTTTTGCTTCAAACCATTGCGGCTGACTTTCTTCCGGCGAACACAAAGGGAATTTTATAGATTGTGCTGATGTGGATCTATATGGTGGCCTTGTGTGAGGAACAGACTGAAACTGAATGAAATATTTATGGTTTCGGTTTGAAAGCAAGTCAACAAACAAATTATAACAGCATGTAAAAGCACAACCAGCACATCAGTACAAAAAAAAAAAACAGCAAGTGATTAGTATAAGAAACACTGTTAAAAGTAAGCAAATCCATTGCCTTAAAGGGGACCTATTATGCAATAAGCACTTTTATACGGGGTTTTAACACAGTTGTGTGACAACAGTGTGTGAATCTAACCAGCCTCTAATGGTAAAAATTTATTAATTAAATTTTTTATAATCACACTTGATAAAAACAGTCTGCAGGAACACTTTGATTGACATTCTCCCTTTGTACGTGTCATCAGAGTGAGAAAGCCCCGCCCATTTCTCCCTCATAAGCATAGGATGTTAGTCTTGTTTTTAGATCTGCTGCTGTGCTGACGCATAGGCATTTATAGCTCCGCCCTCTTTTGAAAAGAGCACAATCTCAATTGAATTTAAAGCGACAGTCACCAAAATGGCACAATTAGGATCAAAGCCTAAAAGAGGCAGTTTCAAAGAGTCATAAAACATTATTTGTGAAGTACTTTGAGCTGAAACTTCACATACACACTCTAGGGACATCAGAGACTTATTTTACATCTTGTAAAATAATAGGTGTAATAGGTAGCCTTTAAAGGAAACAAGTTGACTTCATTTAAAAAAGTGAGTAAACCCATTGTAACCTGGAACTGCTGAGTTGATTTAACTTAATTTTTGTAATTATGCACATAGTTAAAACGTAAAGGATTTATTCACTTTTTAAAATTTGTGTAGAATTAAAATTTGTGTAGATTTCAGTGTAGAAAATAGCCATATTGGTTTGGTATGGTCAGACTGAGTTCACATGAAAACATAGCTTTTACCTTTGGTGGCTAATTCTAGCTGGATCTCACCAAGAAAGGTTACTATTTTACATATTGTCACAAAAGTGGTTAATTCATACTAATTTAGTTTGTATGGAAACGTATGGTTTTTAAAAGGAGGCGTGCCCCCAAACCCCACCCCCAAACCCACCTCCAATTGGAGGATGAGTAAATCGTACTAAATGAGACCGTAAAAATTAATATGAATTATCCATTAAATCAAAAAGTTACGAATTGGCGTGTGATCACATGGGCTAATTTGGTAACACTTTATTTTGATGGATCCTATTGCGCATTTTGCTGACTAAACGTTGCATTGCAACTACATGCCAATTAATTCTCATCTGAGTATTAGTAGACTGTCTGCTTAATATCTGCTGATACTGCTCCTTCCACTGACATTTAACTACACTACACTAACCCTAACCCCAACAACTTATAATCTATTGAGAATTAGTTGGCATGTAGATGCAATGTAACTTAAATTCAAGAAAATGCGTTAAAGGGACCAAATTAAAGAGATACCGCTAATTTATACAAATTTGTGTGATCTCAGAAAAGTAAGCATGATGGTTCACCTCAACATAGTATAATATGATGCAAATCATATTAGACAGATCTTACAAATACATCAAATTTTGACATTGACTTAACAAATACACTGTTAAAAATGCAGGGTTACATGTAATTCATTCATGTGTGCCAACACAAATCGATTAAGTTAACTTAACAAATTGTAAGTGGATTGAACGTAAAACTTATTAGTTGTCCTCAAAAAATCTAAAAAATGTTGCTTCAGCTTATTTTAAATAGGTAGTTTGAACAAGCAGCAAAAATGTACCCAATGTGCCCATATAACTGGCATGAGATTGTGTTGCATTGATGCCATAAATGATAATAAATGATGCCATATTTATTAATCTTTGAAGTCATATGTCTCCGAGAAACTATAAAAGAACATGTCAAACTATACAAAGTAATTTCTTTTTGTAATAACGTACCCTGACAATGTTTCCTGCACTGCTTTTTTCAATCTACATCAAGTTTGATTTGAATTGTACACTCTCAGTCTGAAGAGATGCATAAATAAATCATCTTTCTATTGCGTTGTTCTTTTTACTAACATACAATGTGACCAATGTGGCCCCATTCGCATACAAATGACTCAATAGACTCATCGACCTGACTCTGAGTTGGTCAACACTGAGTTTGAATCAGCTTAATGACTCAGTGAATGAATCAGCAACACTATCATTTGAATGCACATTCATATGTTATCGCTTCTGATTAAATGATTATTCATTATAGATGAACTCTAAATGGAATCCATAAGGAAAAAGAAAGGAAATCGTGAACTGTTCTTATGACTCTGACCAAGTAAGACCAGCAGAAACTAGTCTAAAGTAGTTATTTCAGTGGTCAGTGAATATGATGGCCTGCAGGGGTCGCTGTGCAACTCGGATATCCTCAGCATGTTTATATATTTGTGTTGGAGATGATTGGACATAAACATGAAAATATAAAACAACACGCTTATCCTGACCTCTGCTTATTAAAATATGAATGTGAACTTAATATTGTCATTTCAAAATATTTCAAATTACTAAAAAACATATTTTTCTAAATATGCCTGACGCAGTGGGTAGCACGATCGCCTCACAGCAAGAAGGTCGCTGGTTCTAGCCTCGGCTGGGTCAGTTGGCATTTCTGTGTGGAGTTTGCATGTTCTCCCCGTGTTCGCGTGGGTTTCATCCGGGTGCTCCGGTTTTCCCCACAAGTCCAAAGACATGCTATAGGTGAATTGGGTAAGCTAAATTGTCCGTAGTGTATGTGTGTGAATGAGTGTGTATGGGTATTTCCCAGTGATGGGTTGCAGCTAGAAGGGCATCCGCTGCGTAAAACATATGCTGGATAATTTGGCGGTTCATTCCGCTGTGGCGACCCCAGATTAATAAAGGGACTAAGCTGAAAAGAAAATGAATGAATAAATATGCCTGATAAGATTTTTGGCATATAAACTACTCTGAATGACTGAATATTTAATGGATGTCTTCTCTAAATCCTATTATAGTCATTATTATTATTATTATTATTATTATTATTATTATTATTATTAATATATGGAATTATTAACACACAAAAACAATTAAATAAAATAAATAATAATAATGTTCGGAAATGGAATTAAATTTGTATCTATTTGATACTTGAAATGATACACTAATGCTAACATGCTAGCAGATAGATATCAGATCATTCAAGACTGTGGACGGATAAAAACTATAAGGATAATTATACTGCCTTATAAATGCATGCTAGTTATGCAATGAAGGATTAACATCATATCCAAAAACTTGCTTCACTTCAATATGAGAAGCTTAATCTGAAGTTTAAGTAAAAAAAAAAACAGATGCTTGACACATTCATTTGCATATAGCTATAGGCCACAAGCAGACACACTTCTGCTAAATCTGATTTTTAAAGAATCCATAAGCCCCTCAACTAGACCAGGACATTAAACCGGTCTAACTTTCACAAACACTGCTCGTCTGTATCAGTTACCACAGTTAGAAACCACAAAATACCCAACAAATAATGTTTTATACCTCTTTGAAACTGCACAGTGGCTCAGTGGTTAGCACTGTCGCCTCACAGCAAGAAGGTCGCTGGTTTGAGTCCCGGCTGGACCAGTTGGCATTTCTGTGTGGAGTTCACATGTTCTCCTCTTGTTGACGTGGGTTTCCTCCGGGTGCTCCGGTTTCCCCCACAGTCCAAAGACATGCGGTATAGAATTGAATGGACTAAATTGGCTGTATGTATGAGTGTGTGTGTGAATGTGAGAGTGTATCGTTGTTTCCAAGTACTGGGTTGAAAATGCCCCTTTTAGGCTTTGGGACTGTCACTTTAAATTCAAATGAATCAGTAACAAATCCACACATGCAAAAAGACTGTAGTTTTATAAGTGGAAGCATGTCTTCAATAATCTCTGAACATCCTCTCTCTTGCACGATCTACCTGCTGAGCTTTTTATATGCAAAACCAAATCAGTTTTAGCTCCAGCCCAAGTGTCAGTGCTCAAAATTCATTTTAGAATATTAGCAAGCAGTTTCACCAAATTCCTGCGCATCAGCAAATCTGCCCCGGCGCTCATTTAGCGCAATAACCTCACAACCTTCATTTATCTTCTAACAAAACGTCTTTATGATGCATCTCATTTATCCTCCATCTGCTGATATGATACCTGTGGCTGCTTATCCCCCTATGTCCTCTTCCCATTCCACCTAATCTGAGATTTTGGGAAAATTCCACCTCCGTCTCTCTCCCAGCTGCAGTTTCATCCCTGCAGAGCTTCATTCTTGCCTCGTCCCCACTGACACAGCCACATCCGTGACCTATCCTGACCCGACTGTTGCATCTGTTGTTGGGCTGCGGCCAGCTTCACATATGTGCTCGTATTTTCCACTCTCTCTCTCTCTCTCTCTCTCTCTCTCTCTCCACCACTTATTATCTACCTGTTCCGGCCCCGTCGGCTGACAAGACACCTACTGAGTTCCCTTTCCCCATGAGCTCAGCTCTTGCTGCAGTCAGCTGTAGCATTGCTCGCTGCTTATCATTCTGATACTTTCTCTGTGTGTGTCGCGTCGGCTACCGGGGTTCCCTGCCTCTATTCCATCTGTCCAGAGAATTAATCCCCCACACACTCAAAATTTCCAGCATGTAACAGGTTTGCAACCTATCAGCTTTGAAGAAATCACTAATCAATCAGTTTTAAAGGGGACCTATTATGGATATTATTTTACAAGATAAAATAAATCTCTGATGTTCTGTGTGTGTGTGTGTGTGTGTGTGTGTGTGTGTGTGTGTGTGTGTGTGTGTGTGTGTGTGTGTGTGTTCAGCTCAAAACACCCAATAAATAATGTTTTATAACTCTTTGAAACTGCCCCTTTTAGGCTTTGGTGACTATCGCTTTAAATTCAAATGAGATGGCGCTCTTTTTAAAAGAAGGCGGAGCTACAAATGCTTATGTGTCAGCATAGTGGCAGATTCAAAAACAGGACTAATGTCCTATGCTAATGAGGGAGAGATTGTCACTAGTAGGCGGGGCTTTTCACCTCTGATGACAGGTACAGTGGGAGAATGTCAATCAAAGTGTTTCTGCAGACTGTTTTTATGAAGTGTGATTATAAGAAATAAAATTAATACATGTTTACCATTAGAAGCTGGTTGTATTTACAGACTGTTGCCACACAACTACGTTTAAACCTCTTATTAAAGTATTTTTTGCATAATAGGTCCCCTTTAAAACATTTATATTTAGGGGTAAATAAGGCCAAAGTGATTTAGGAGATACTTTTGTCAAGAAAAAAAAAAAATATTGACAATCTGTCTAATACAGCACTCACTCTCCATTTAGCAAGTGTGCTCACTCAAGAAACCTTTTAAGTTCATTACATTAAGCATTATGCTTCCTCTGGTCCGTGGTGGAGGACCTGATAGAGGTGTGTCTGTGCTAGTCAAATCGCTAAATAAAATGCAACATAACATGGCTCATTTTGGTCACACTTTATTTTAATGTACAATTCACGCTATTAACAAACCACTAACTAAGACTTTTAGCTCAATAAACTACTAATTGGCTGCTTATTAATAGTTAGTAAGGTTGTAGTTGGGTTAAGGTATTGGATTATGGATGTAAAATAAGATCATACTTGATAAATGCTAACCAAAAGTTAATATCTTAATAATAGGCAGGTATAAAAGCAGTAGTAAATGGTGTGAATTGTTACTTAAACTAATGTGTTACCCTTGTTTTTATATAGATCTACTGATATGCAGTAGCAAATATGGCTTGGTCATATACAAAGATGCTAACATCAAAAACAGGCAATATTTGAATTGATTTCTTTATTTTATTCCCTTTTTTGCAAATGTATCATATATCTCTAATACAAAAATGGCTTTTATTTTGGCAATAAAACAACTGGAAGAAATGCCTTTCTGTAATTGAAGGATATTTCAAAGGATATTTTACATCATTCTTATTATTAGGATTACAAATCACAGACTGGATTATCCCATTGCGTTCCCAATCAGTCATACTTGGTGCGGCTGAATTGTAGTCTGTGTCTTCTATTAGCCCTTGTTTAGTATCACTTAACACAATGTGTCTGACCTCTCCTTTTCTGGCCAAATCTGGGCAAGATACAGTATGTGATGTCACATAATCTTTGCCTTTCTGCTGCTTCTGAGTAAATTAAATATTAGGTTGCCAATTTTCAGGTCATAGATATCCAGTGCGATCTCACAAGGAAACGTAACTAGGAATAACGTAATTTTATGTATTGTCAGAAAACTGATACAAATTCATACGATTTAATTAATATGAAAACCTATGACCCCCCCCCCCCTACCCCCCCACACGCCCCCCCATCCCCCCCTACCAAACACATAACTCTTTGTTTCATTTGAGGATTAGCGAATTATACTGAAATGTACGAATGAGTTTGTACAAGTGAATACGAATTAGCCACTGAATCAAGTGATATCGCATCATGTTAGTTGCAAAACAGTCCGAAATAAACTCATCACTCAACAACAGCCAGTGTCTGCAACCCAGGCTCATTGCGAATACATACCCAAGACTACATTTCTGGGGACAGCGAAATACGTGACCGGAGGTACGTCTGCTCGCAGTTTTTGTTTTTGTAAATCCACCAGAGGCCGCTGTGTACGCTTTTTGATGATCTCAAATTTCTCTCACGCATCCTCTTCTCACATAAATCCACCAGAGGGCGCAATATACACTTCAGTCGACCAGGCCAGCTTGCTGTCGACTGACTGACTGATTGACTGACCCACCCACCCCATCCCTAAACCCAACCGATAGTGTTATCAAAAGCAATCTAGAAAAAGAAAAGCTGTTGCGGCTTTGTGATTTCCCCACATTTTCAGCCGGTTGTTTATTTATTTGATTGGATTTATTTAGCTTTTCTTTTACCTGGTTTCTGGAACTGTTCTTCACCGGACTTGAACGCCCGTCATCGCGGTTAACTCAGCTCTGCGTCCCAAGTCTGCTGACGTACACAGCGAGCTACTGGGCAAACTGGTAACACCAGAAAAGCTGTCCACACGGAGGTAAGCGGTCATATACCGTTACCGGCTACTCCGATCCCGTTCATTTTAAAGACGAAATCCAGCCAGACGTACCTTTGGCTACATAATTTCCACTCTTCAGAAATGTAGACAAGAGTACATATCTACGATGAGCCTGTGTTGCATGTCTTCCAACACAAATACTAATTGGGGTCTTAATTAATTAGTTCTTATTCATGTGCATACAATTTTCAAGTTGTTCTGCTTTCTTGTTAGACACACTCAACATCAAACAAATACATGCCATTTTTTCAACATTCATTAGGTAACTATAACAGACATATGCAAAATATTCCAGTAAGCCACGTCCTAAATTCAACTGATTGAGAAAAAGTTCAACAGTGCGGTCATATGATTAAACATAAAGTTTTAATATTCATCTGAGCATGTAATATTCTCTATGCATTAATATTTCAAACATGGAGCCCAAACTAACAAGCTTCGACATCCAGGAATATCTTGTTACCAATTCTGACTTATTCCGGCTTTTAGCATGAGTCTGGCAAAAAGTGTCTACACGACAGGCTGACAGGTTAACTCATCTGACTTCTTTCTGAAGTTATCGTTCGCTCAGAAATGCTGTCTTCATTTATTTGAGCCTTGCTTTTTTTTTTTTTTGCTTTGGAACATAAGACCAGCGCTGACAAATGCCTCATTATGTTTTGCCAATTTATTTTAGAAGTCTTAAACATGAGTTCACCCCTGAAGCCTGTTAGCTGAGAGGCAGGAAAAGACAGAGAGAAAGGCCGAGAGACACAGACATTCAACCTTGCCTCTCTCAAGGACATTACAGGGCACAGTGAAGCACAGTAATGTGTTGTGCATCTTCAGAATCAGCATTTTGATCAAAATAAAACACTTTTTAATTACATTCATTGCCTGCTTGCTCTATACCGCTTTCAATGCTGACATAAAATGTGTCTGCTTTTCAAAAGACGCAGTCATCATGTGAAAATACTTCTTTGCTGTAAATGTTTTGGATATAGAATTATCAGTTTAGTGTTACGCATATTATTGGATCGCAGATCTCTAAACATTATGCATCTCATGTATATTAACATTTATTACTGGAGCAAAACTACATTCAAAAAAACTTTTGCTGCTTGTTCAAACTACTTATTTAACATTAATTGAAACAACACAATCCTTAAGTTTTTGGGGGGACAACTTAATTGTTTTATGTTCAATCCACTTGAATTTGTAAACAAAATATTACGTTAACCTAATTGATTTGTGTTGGGACAACATGAAGCAATTGTGTGGAACCCAGCATTATTTACAGTGTAGTTATAAACTCCAAAATAGTTCGATTATAAAGTTATGATTAATATATGTTGATAGTTGACAAACCTAATAAACATTCCAACAAAAAAGGATCAATAAAGACATATTGACTTTTCGTGATAGAACAGACTGGATGGGGGACGTTTGTCACTGTGAAACCTGCCTCTTATATATTTTTGGCTATATATGAACTATAACATTTATTAAAGCATCAAAATGTTCAAGTTAAAGCATGAAAAACATCTATATTTATCCCAAGATCTGTTTTAATTTCTTATATATGTATATTTTCACTTGGTCATTATACACATTTGTCTATTAAAATGCATATACCTAAACTTAATGCGATATAGCTTAGTGGCATTTTCTCCTGCATGACTCCATAGCTTTATTATTTACACCTAATGATTTGCCATTGATATTCCGTTCAATCCTCTGTGGGTCCCTTTTTGGCCGCTATCAGTGCAATCGTAAGAAATGAAGTATACTAATTATGTGAACGGAGCAGTTGAGGTGACATCTTCTTGGAGTGGCCGATTAAAGTCATAAATCTAAAGTGTTCAAATGTGAAATTTTTATTCCAGCTTTGCTTTGGCCACTGTGTAACAATGCTGCATCTCCACCTCGCTTTCATGACAAGCCTGCAATTACGCCATTCAATCTTACTCATTCGTCTCATGTCAGATCTCTTCCCCTACACACAAATGAAACCTAATCCAGAAGGGGGGCAAGGTCAATGAATTCTGTCTGATTTATCCTTGCTCGTCTCCGCTATGCATAGACACGCTCGCCCTGCGCACGCCCACAGTCCAAGTAACCCGTACACTTCCCTCACCGCGCGACCAGTACGTCACAGTGATGTTGACGATTACATAAAATGTGATTATTGCCCAATCATGTCGCATCAGATTCGCGTTGAGCTATTAACACCTTTAGAAGCAAGACTAATGATATGTGTGTGTTTTAAAGCGCAGGCGGCGGCGTATACAGCGAGTCTGCTCGGCTTTGGGGAGTATAGTGCACGCGCATCACGTATAATTGCGAATTCTGTAAATCCAATTATCTGTAGATTACATTTCTACGTTGCTTCTGATAAGCAAAGGCTGATATCAGATGCTCCGCTTCTCCGGGGGAATAAGGGAAGTCTTGGACGGATTCCGGTCGGAGTTTTGCACTAATGACTTTTGGTTGATGAAGATGGGTTGGGTTGTGAAGTTACGGCTATTTATTTATTTTACAAACATGTTAATGTACTACTTATCTGTCTTATAACCCCCCATCCCTCACCCCCCCCAAGCGCACCACACGCGCGCGCGCGCGCACACTGATGAGTGCAGTGCACTGGGTTCAGGCGTTTCCTTTACGATATTTCATTGATCTCTGGCGACGGAAAATTCGTGGAGGTTGGGCGACGCATTAAAGCCTCAAGGCCCACCTTCGATATTATGGAAAAATAAATAAATAAATGATTAAGCCGCTATACCGTCGCGACTACAAATAGAAATACTTTGGCGGCCATGTTGTATTCGTTTAGCTCAATTGGGCGATACAAGCAACAATATTACATCCTTTCATGTTTAATATAGGGGCTAAGAACGGAACAATGCGTGCTGCAATAATCGCACATCACACCCAACGATTAAAATGCGTCCGATGAAGATGTACATGCATCAGAGATGAAGCTTTAGTTGGAGACGCTCAAAATTCCCTGGTGCAGAAGGCAAATTCAGGAGTACCAGAAGAACCAGTGTTATTCCCGTTTCACCAAAATAAAAGAAAAAAAAAGATCTGTTTTAATAATTAATCATGCGGTGATCATAGAATTAGATATTGGGATGGTGCGTGTCAGTGTATGGATACTGGCTAACTATCCGCAGCGGCAGTCTATATCCTAGATCACACTCCTGGGCGACATGTATCAAAGGTAGTCTGTTTGTATGCATGCTAATGTAGGGGGGCTCATTTCGTAAATTACGCCATATAACCTGATTTGATCGATAAATCGATCCATCGCACATGGAACGGTGCGGGAGTGAGAGCGGCTATCATAAACGTACTATATCTGCGGTTTGGTTGACGGTTACATTAGTAACTGCATCAAGAAAAATAGAAGAGATGAAAGCAGGAGGATTTAAGATAGCGGAAAATTTCTGAAAACCGTATACATGCCCGTAAATGCTGAACCGTGAGCGAGCAGCAGTGAGATGTCAGCTGCTGACGCCCGGTTGCGGTGAGGAGACGGAGAATATGGGAGGAGATGAGCGATAAAAGCAGCAGAAACACAGACTTACACTTCGTAGTTCCTGCGTGCGATCCTTCATTTTTCCCCGCCGTGCTGGCCAAAAATATCGCTTGAGATGTCCGCTGCGTTCGTGTTTTTATTATTAGCAAATGTCTGGCTCCTGTTTAATTTCCCACAGATGTAGCAGGTGATTTGGGAAAAAAGGGCCGCCCTGTTTCTTCTTTCTCCTCTGCGCTATTTCACGCCTTTTCCCCCTTTTCCCTGTTCCTGGTTGTGTGATGGTGGTGGTGTGTCCTCCGTGGCGGTGCAGTGATGCCCCGCAGCGCGCTCTGACTCCAGCACACGAATGCGATTCCGAACGCGGTACTGATGCTGCAAAAAAAAAGAGAGGTGGGGGGAGGGGAGCGATGCAGAGGGCTGGGGATCTTCTGCGCGTGCGCATCCGTCTCACTTTACCTGCTGCCCCTCCCCCATTCCGCTCGCTTGCTGTACTGTGCGTCTCCGCAGCGCGTAACTGGCCCACGTTCCCCATCATAACTAGGGAACTGTAGTTTGTTTTAGGCGGAATCAAAGAGCAGGAGCCTCTTTTAGGCCCGACGAAATAATCAATGCGGGTTTATTTCATTCTATGCGGGATTGGGCAAACTGAAAAACGTACTCTTTCAATTATATTATATTATTTATTCATTCATTTTCTTTTCGGCTTAGTCCCTTTATTAATCTGGGGTCGCCACAGCGGAATGAACCGCAAACTTATCCAGCATATGTTTTACGCAGCGGATGCCCTTCCAGCTGCAACCCATCACTGGGAAACATCCATACACACTCATTCACACTCATACACTACGGACAATTTAGCTTACCCAATTCACCTATAGCACATGTCTTTGGACTTGTGGGGAAAACCGGAGCACCCAGAGGAAACCCACGCAAACACGGGGAGAACATGCAAACTCCACACAGAAACGCCATATATTATATTATATTATATTATATTATATTATATTATATTATATTA
>CAIGQW010054307.1:2790848-2803869 GCA_903798125.1 Danio choprae
TTTAAATATAAGTTGCATATATGTACATAGTTGAAGTCAAAATGATTAGCCTTTCTATGAATTTCTTTTCCAAATATTTCCCAAATGATGTTTAACAGAGCAAGGAGTTTCATTTTCATTCATTTTCTTTTCGGCTTAGTCCCTTTATTAATCTGGGGTCGCCACAGCGGAATGAACCGCCAACTTATCCAGCATATGTTTTAAGCAGCGGATGCCCTTCTAGCTGCAACCCATCACTGGGAAACATCCACACACACACTCATTCACACACATACACTACGGACAATTTAGCTTACCCAATTCACCTATAGCGCATGTCTTTGGACTTGTGTGGGAAAGCAGAGCACCCGGAGGAAACCCACGCCAACACGGGGAGAACATGCAAACTCCACACAGAAATGCCAACTGACCCAGCCGGGGCTCGAACCAGCAACCTTCTTGCTGTGAGGCGATCGTGCTACCCACTGCGCCACCGTGAGGCCCTTTTCTCACAGTATTTCTTTTCAAGAGTTCACACTTAGATATTGCTTGATAATAATTGCAGGTTTGGCATGCTGTCCCGGGAGAGAACCCTGAGCTCGGAGATAGTTGAGCCCAGGGCTCCCGCCTGGTAAATAAGCATATAAGGGGGTACGAGATCAGATAGTTCTCGAGAGCTCCCCCTGGTAGATAAGCATATAAGGGGTACGAGATCAGATAGTTCTCTAGAGCTCCCCTTGGTAAAGGAGGAAAAGGAGGAGATGGGGTGGATGGGGGGTTTCTTCGAAAACGAAGATGAGAGAGTAGTTTTTTGACAGGCTACTTATAGGGAGTTTGTATTAATCTGATTGGCTTACTAGTGATTACTGATGGGAGACCGGCTGCGATCAATCATATCACGTGCTCCTCTCGAAATTAGTTTGTGAAACTTCACATAATATTTTTTCTTCTGGAGAAAGTCTTACTTGTTTTATTTCAGCTGGAATAAAAGCAGTTTTAAATTATACAATTGTTTTAAATTATACAATGACTTGCCTAATTAGTCTATCCTTTAAATGCCACTTTAAGCTGAACACTAGTATCTTGAAAAATTCTAGTAAAATATTCTGTGCTGTCATCATGGCAAAGATAAAAGTAATCAGTTATTAGGAGTTAGTTATTAAAACTATTATGTTTGAAAAAAAATCTTCTTTCTGTTATAATATTTCTGAAAAAATGTGCAGGGGGGCTAACAATTCAGGAGGGCTCAAGTGTACGTGAATCATGAATGTAATTTAAAGTTAAAATGAATGAGGATGAATTCTGCTGAACTATTGCAGAAATGAATCATCCCTTCTCTCTGTTTGTAGTCCATCAGTGATGTGTGACAAAACGCGCAAAAAACACATAAATACACTGTTGGACCAACTCATACACGATTAATAGCACCTCACTCCCAGGATTTTGTGCGATTGTGTTCACATTAATTTACATAACAACACATTTTGACACTTTTGTAATAATTATCTTACCAATAATGCGTGGGGAAATTTCAGATTGTGCAGTAACTTGGGTAGTAAAATTCCCAGATGCCAACAATGACTACGTTTACATGGGCATCAGTAATCGAATTATTTGCATTAATCTGAATAAGACAATAATATGATTAAGGTGTTTACATGAGTTGCTTTTTGAATGTTCCTTTCATGATCCTGGTTTACATGTTATATTACATAGTTCGATTAACTTCATTGCATCACCGCGCTATTCTCATTTCCTCCGGTGTTTCATTTTTAATTTGTCAACTTGAACTGCAGTTTGGCGCTTTCACTTTCTTTCAGGAACATTTCATGCATGTCCGCCGTGACAAACAAGATATTGGATGCAAGTATGAACTGCTGGAAGAGTGTAGTTTTAATGGAATTTGCTACCGCATGCCGAATGGGGAAAAACCCTCCGCATTTCGTGATGGTGTCTGTGGTCCTTCACTGACTCTGTAGGTGCAGAGAATAGTGTCAAACAGCCGTGTGTGTAGGGAATATCCTGTCGCAAAATGTGGCAAAAATCCTACACAACGGTAATAGTTTGATTGCGGTGTTTACATGTCTGTACTTCAGTAATGCGACTAAAGTCGGCATACTCCACGTCTTAATTCAACTCCTGTTTAGTTTGATTATGACCTTAATCAGATTAAATTAATCAAAAATCACTGTTTACATGGTAGACTCTTAATCAGAGTATTGTCTTAATCGTATTAAAATCAGATTATTGGTGTCCATGTGAACTGCCCAGTGTTGGTACGCAAATGCGATTTTCTAGCGCTGTACCTGTGGTGTACGCACAAACATGGCGTACGCACAAAACGGGTGAAAATGTGCTTATGTCACATTTATAAATGAGACCCCAGATACAGCAAAGTGCTTTTGCGTGCCAGCGCTGTTGGCGTTTGGGAACCTTGTTACCCAAGTTTCTGCAAAATCAGTAAATTCTCCATGCATTTTGATCTATTAAAACAAACTTGACAAGAGAATGTGCGTAGCTGTATTGAATGAATGCTGTATATGAATTCTAAGTTAACATCCTCACTTTCCTTCAGCTTAGTCTCTGATTTATCAGGGGTCGCCATAACGGAATGGACCACCAATTACTCTGGCATATGTTTTATGCGGCGAATGTCCTTCCAGCTGCAACCCAGTACTGGGAAAGACCCATACACTCCTTCATTCACACACACATTCACTACGGGCAATTTTAGTTTCTCCAATTCACCTATAACTAATGTCTTTTTACTTTGGACCAGAGCAAACCCACTCCAACATGCAAACTCCACACAGAAATGCCTCCTGGCCCACCCGGGACTCAAGCCATTGACCTTTTTGTTGTGGGTTGACAGTGCTATGGTGGCTCAGAACCACTTTAAATCTCACTTACTTTAAGTCTCACTCAGTTGCTTTCCTTCAGCTTAGTCCCTGATTTATCAGGGGTCACCAAAGCAGACTGAACCATTAATTACTCTGATACATGTTTTTATGCAGCCGATGCCCTTTTTTAGGAAGGTTTCTATGTAAAATTTTATAAATGAGATAATTATAATCACTTATCACTTATAATCACTTATCATCAGGTATGTGCTTGGGTAAAATCTGAAGACTACAATTAAGCAAAAACCACCATCATAATCACTCACTTTCTTTCAGTCATAATCACAGATCCTAAGTGTACGCGAAAGTTCCACTGGGGAAAGTTGTTGTTCCAGATCACAGGGGTCTGTGCTGCCATGTTGTTGCCATAGAAGACTTTAACATAACCGTCTGTTTTAGAGAAGATGTCTCCCCATAATCCCGCAGCACTCACCACGGTGACATTCAATGTGGCGACTCCCGGCTTATCCGGACAGCAGTTACTATTAACATTCGCATGCCCGTTGCATTTGCATGCGCAATTGCGTTCACGCTTTCCCACCTTGCAGTTGCGAGGACATGCAGTTGATATGGCGTATTTGGTGATGTATTTGCTGATGGCTTGTTGTAGACCGGCTTTTCTAGCAGAGTCATTTTTCACGAGCGTATGCAACGAGCTCAAAGTGTAAGACACCACTCCAGGGATATTCTTAAGCGAGCTGAGCCATGTGTCATAACCACTGACGTTGCTGGGATTGAAAAGGATGTCATGTTGCTTACCGTTGCCACCCAGTATTTCAGTGACTCGGTCAGAAAAGGTGGCGCTGAAGCTGTTGGCTTTTTCCAGTTTCTGTTGTTTGGATTTGCAGTATTCTGTTTGCCCGCTCACCTTCACGCCTTTAATTACGGCGGACGCCTCCGCCGATAAGCAGTTGCTCACGTCATTGGCCGATAGACCTTTCATGGAAACCTCGCAGGTCTTCACAGCAGTGGTGGACTTCACGTGGCCACCCAGGTCGACCCTTCGCAGGAAGTGCGTCCCATAGATTGAGATGAAATGGTTGTATGCGCTTTCTGATTTGCTGTCGAATTTATCAGGGAGTGAACTGATGGAGCCGGCGAATTCTGTGGTTACCGGAGGACGAGCATGAAGACGAAATCTGATGAATTTAGAGAAGAGAAAAACGTTATTCGGAACATATTGCATGAAATATGGAAGCCAGTTGTTAATAATAGTGCATGTACTTGTGTCTTTAAAGGGGATCTACTATGCAAAAATCACTTTTATAAGGGGTTTAAACACAGTTGTGTGGCAACAGTCTGGTAATATAACCAGCATTTAATGGTAAAAGTTGATTAATTAAATTTTTTATAATCACACTTGATAAAAGCAGTCTCCAGAAACACTTTGATTGACATTCTCCTTTTGTACATGTCATCAGAGGGGGAAAGCCCCGCCCATTAGTGACCATCTCTTCCTCATAAGGGAGCGAGCACATACGGTGCGTAGGCCCTATTAGAATTGTGTTGTTTATTCTTCTCTGGAATGGATCTCGATTTTGAGGGTCTAAACATGCTTGAAAACTCACAAAACTTTGCACACGGCCCAGAAGGGGTGAAAATGTACGTTTGTTATAGGTTTCAGAAGTGGGTGTGGCAAAATGACTCAACAGCGCCACCTATGCACATTTGACGGACTGGCCCCCGAGCTGTGCTTCACGCACACGTACGAAAATTGGCACACACATCAAACATGCCAAAACCTACCAAAAATTCTCTTGGAGCAAAATCTCAAACCCAACAGGAAGTCGGATATTTTTTACTTCCTCTGCTGAAAAAGTGCAGTTTTTGCCATTTCCAGGTGTTGTATTTGAACGAACTCCTCCTAAGGAATTTATTAGATCAACACCAAAATTGGGTATTGTCATCTAAAGGCCTTGGCGATGTTAAATTGTGAAGATCTAGAGTTTTCGTCGAAGGGCGTGTCTGTGGCGGACTGAGAAAGTGCAATGCTTCGCCATGGAGGAGGAAGCACTTATAACTCAACCAAACAATATCTGATCTGCCTGAAAATGCACAGTTTAGATGAGATTTCTCTCCTGAAGATATCTACATGCTAATATTGAGTCTCAGTCATAGCGCCACCTGCTGACAGAAGGAAGTTTGGCATAAATCTGTGATTTTCTCAGGTATTTAAATATATATCGGCTTAAACTATTATTGTCCGCTGTTCTCTGTCATCCTAAGGCCACCAGGCGGCGGTGAACCCAGGTGCGAGGTCCCTTTCATTGCTGCTTGCAGCTTTAATTCAGTCTTGTTTTTGAACCTGCCACTATGCTGACACACAGGCATTTTTAGCTCTGCCCAATATTGAAAAGAGCACAATCCCATTTGAATTTAAAGCATGGTCACCAAAATGGCACAATTGGGAACAAAAACTTCACATACACACTCTAATGACATCAGAAAAAATCATTAGGTATAAAGATCCAGTTCCATTAAGATAATTAGTTTATATCCTACTGTAAGTATATAAAAATGCATTTTGTGATTAGTCATGTACATTGCTAAGAACTTAATTTGGACAACTTTAATGGTGATTTTCTCAGTATTTACATTTTTTTAGATTCCAGATTTTCAAATATTGTTTCTCAGCCCCTAGCAAATCATATATCAATATTATTTATTCAGCTTTTAATTGATGCATATTAAATAAATATAAAAATAAAAATGACACTTATGTTTTGTGGTCCAGGGTTATATATATGAAACAAATAATACTGACTGTATGTGAACTTTTTAATAATACCTTTGTGCTTTCTGTGGAAATTTAGTCAGCTCAGGATGTTTTAAATCTGCTGAAATACTGCAAACAATATCCTCATTTAATGTGTTTGCAACATGTTTTCCACAGAATCTAAAACTGAGCGTCACACATGAAAGTCTCTGATTGTACCACAGTCATCAATGTTTAATGAGCCGAGCACTCTTTTGTATATGATTGATTTTATGTTGCTGAACAACTCCATATTCTATTCTCATTCTATAATTGTACATTTCACAACAAAATTTACCCGAAATTTTAAAGTAACCTTAAAATAAGTCACTGTCAACTGCATTTAGATATATAAAATCCTTTCAAAACTCACTTTCAAACCAAGCAGCTTTTCTATCACCTAAACGTGAGCAAAACCTTTTTACCATAATAAAAAATTCTCAGTCATGCAAATTATTACAATAAAACTTTTCACAGCAGCAGTAAATGTGAGGTATTTGAGGTATTGAAAGTTTCTCTATGAAGCCGAAATCTTTCTAATCTCAAAGGTTTTGGTATTTAAGAAAATTTTACCAACCCAGGCTCATTCTGAATACGCACCCCTGTATACACTTCTGGAGAGCGCCAAAAAAGTCCCAGTGGGTACGTGTTTTTTGCTGTTTTTGTTTTTGGGAATCCACCAGAGGCCGCTGTGTATGCTTTTTCAGATCTCAAATTTCTCCATTCGCGCCTGCTCTTCTTGCGTAAATCCACCAGAGGTCAACTGACTGACCAATGGAGCGCCCCACCTTCCTCCTTCCCTAAACCCAACCGACAGTGTTTTCAAAAGCAATTCAGAAAAAGAAAATCCCTCGCCTGATTTTTACCACGTTTTCAGATCTTACCACATTCTCACCCTGTTATTTACTTGTTTATTTTATTTTTTGGCTTTTGTTTTTGTCTCACCTACTTTCTAGAACCATTCTTCGCCGGACTCGTTCCCCGTCGTCGTGGTCAACTCCTCTCCAGGTCACAAGTCCGCCAACGTACGTGGCGAGCCACTGGGCAAACTAGTAACAGCGGAAATGCTGTCTATATGGAGGTAAGTGGTCAGCTGGTAAGTGCGAAAAGGAACGCCATCATTCCTCCAAGTATCGTTTGTTTTAAGGACGAAATGCAGCCATACGTTCCTCTGGCTGCATAATTCACAATCTCCAGAAATGTATATAGAGGTACGCTTTCAGAATGAGCCTGTATTGAATTTTACTTTACCAGAATGCTGTCATTTGCCGTGTGAACACCAAAAATATAACACACGTGGTTCAAAAAGGTTTCATCTTTCTCAAAAAGTCACATTTGTATTTGTGTGTGTGTGTGTGTGTGTGTGTGTGTGTGTGTGTGTGTGTGTGTGTGTGTGTGTGTGTGTGTGTGTGTGTGTGTGTGTGTGTGTCCCACCCTCCAAAAAAATGACTGAAAGCTTAGTTTTTGAGATATCAACATCAAAGTCGAACCACATTTTGAAATAGAAAATATTCTCAGTTTAACAATCTAATACAAAAAAATGCACCATAAAATCCCTTATATATAAAAAATATAATAAAAACATTCATTTAGCTGAAGTAAAAAAAGATATCAAAATTCTGTTTTATTTTACTCTCCCTTCACTTGTTCCAAACCTGTTTGAGTTTTGTTCATCTGTTGAACACAAAAGAAGATATCTTGAAGAAAGTGAAGGCTTTAACTTTAAGTATACTATGGAAGTCAACGGTTATAGCTTTTCAGCTTTCATTAAAATTTCTTCCTTTGTGTTTAATCTGAGAGAAAGAACTCATGAAGGTATAAAACAAGTGTGAGTAAATAATGTGTTGAGGTTGAACTATCCCTTTAAACAGTCATCTCAACATTCATAGTTCAACAATTGGCAAATGCCCTTAAAATCACATACACAAACACCAGGACTTACGAATAATAGCTACAGGAGAAGGTGTGACTCGTGTAGGAGTACTTGTCTTTAGACGCGTGGCTCCTGGCGAAGTGAGCTGATTTGGAATGAGTGCCACCCACAGCTACACCAGCCACCATCGGGACACTCAACCCAACCTTCCAGCTCAGACTGGCGGCACTGGTGGTGTCCTTCATCACCGAACTGACCGATTCGTACACTTTGGCGGAGAGGCTGCGGCGGCACTGTACCTTGATGCGCCAGTCGACCACAGAAATTGGCAACTTCTGCTTCTGCTTGAGCAGCTTGTTGTCACAGGCAGTGCAGTTGCCACTATCTCCTCCACTCATGTAGTTCCGCACGTCCACCACAAACGCTCCGGTGGTTTTCATCTGCACGACGTCGAAGCCTTCGCCGACTAGATTATGCCCCGGGACGAAGGGAAGCTTCTCGCACTCTGTGTTGGCGACCGATTCACAACCGAAGGCAAAGGGAAGAGAGAAGAGCAACAGAAGTAGAGCCATTCTGAAAGAGTTGAACAAGATTAATTAATTGCCATTCTGTAATTCTACAATTAATAGAATTACAGCGGTTATCAATGCACCAAAGGACAGGTTTTAAGATTCTTATATTAGTTTATAAGGCACTACATAACCTGACACCTTCTTACATTCCTGGCTGATTGTCAAGACATACTCCAAGCCGATTGTTATGCTCATCTAGTGCTGGACTTTCATAATGTCACACAGTAAATCTAATGCGGCACCTCTTTCAGTCACTATGTTCCAAAAATGTGGAATAGCATTCATGTTTTTAAAATTGCATATGATTATAATGGTATGTAAAGTATGTGTATTTTATGGATGTATATCGTGTATGTGGGTGACACGGTGGCTCAGTGGTTAGCACTGTTGCCTCACAGCAAGAAGGTCGCTGGTTAGAGTCCCGGCTGGACCAGTTGTCATTTCTGTGTGGAGTTTGCATGTTCTCCTCGTGTTGGCGTGGGTTTCCTCCGGGTGCTCCGGTTTCCCCCACAGTCCAAACACATACGCTATAGGTGAATTGAATAAACTAAATTGGCTGTAGTGTATGTGTGTGAATGAGTGTGTATGGATGTTTCCCAGCACTGGGTTGCGGCTGGAAGGGCATCCGCTGTGTAAAACATATGCTGGATATGTTGGCGGTTCATACTGCTGTGGCGACCCCTGATGAATAAAGGGATTAAGCTGAAGGAAAATGAATGAATGTATATCGTGTATGTGTCTATTGTGTATTTATCTAAGTATATATTTGTTGTTTAATTTGTTCTATTCGTTTATACATTTGTTTTTACAAGATAATGTTTAAGAAATAATATATGGAGAAATAAAGTTGACAGAAAAACAATGACAGAAAATGCGCTGGCTGTTTATTAACAGGTTTTTGTAGCATAATATACAACACCAACACAGACAATAAATCACTTTAAACTATTAAAAATGTCAATAAAAGTCACTTTTTCAAACTTTTCAACATCAAATGGTCCCATAATGCAATTCAAAAGCGTAAATAATGAGGGAAAAAAACATGAATCACAGAAACTGTCAGTGTACAGATATATTTTTTTACCGTGTATGTTTGGATAAAAAGACACACGGTGCCAAGAAGTATTTGCACACTTAACATACACTGTACAAAATGATCATGAAGTCATGACAACACATGTTTTTATGCTACAGGTTTCATCTAAATATTTTTAGTTACACAAAGTTTAACTTAATAATTTTAGTCAGTAGATTAAACATAAAACAAATACGTACAATTACTTTTTTTAGGGTATACTGTAAAAGATGCTGTGTTCACACAATTCCTTCATTTTGTCCCAACACAAATCCATTTAGGTAACTTTACAAATGTAAGTAGATTAAACATAAAACAGTTACGTTGTCCCCAAAACACTTAAGAATTGTGTTGTTTTAACTCATTTTAAATAAGTAGCTTGAACAAGCAGCAAAATGTATATATTTTTGGAGTGTATATGTTTGGATAAAAAGACAAGATAAGTATTTGCACACTTGAAATACACCGTAAAAACGTGATATGACAAAAAGTCATTTTTTGATCTAATTTTAACCAGTTAATCAGGTTTCAACTAAATATTTTTACTCAAAGTTTAACTTAATAATTTTAGTCAGTTTGACGGATGTGAGTTGAGATGGCTAGAAAAGATCATTTGATTCAACTAAAAGCTTTTAGGCAACAACATTTTTTTACAGTGGAAATCTCTTCACGTTCCGCTGTAAAAAAATATATGCTGGGTTCCACACAATCCCTTTGTGTCATCCCAACACAAATCTCTTAATGTATCTTTACACATTTAAGTGGATTGAACAAAAAAAAATTTAATTGCCCACCAAAAACATAACAATAGTGTTGATCCAACTCATTTTAAATAAGTAGTTTGAACAAGCTACAAAAGTCTTTTTTTGAGGGAACACTGTAAAAGATGCTGGGTTCACACAGTTCCGTCATGTTGTCCCAACACAAATCTATTAAGGTAACTTTACAAATGTAAGTAGATTAAATATAAAACAATTACGTTGTCCCCAAAACACTTAAGAATTGTGTTGTTTTTAACTCATTTTAAATAAGTAGCTTGAACAAGCAGCAAAAGTCTTTTTTTTGAGGGTACAGTGTAAAAGATGCTGGGTTCCACACAATTCCTTTGTGTCATCCCAACACAAATCTCTTAATGTACCTTTACACATCTAAGTGGATTGAACAAAAATAATTAAATTGCCCACCAAAAACATAACAATTGTGTTGGTTCAACTCATTTTAAATAAGTAGTTGTTAACTTGTTATTTTAAATAACAAGCTAAAAAAAAGTCTTTTTTTGAGTGTACACTAAAAGATGCTGGGTTCCACACAATTCCGTCATGTTGTCCCAACACAAATCGATTAAGTTGTCTTAATCATTTTTGAAATTGAAGTGGATTGAACATAAAACAGTTACGTTGTCCCCAAAAGAAACTGAATAATTTTGTTGATTCAGCCCATTTTAAATAAGTTGTTTGCAAAAGAATCATCAAATATATATGTTTTGAGTGTATATAACAAACTGTCAAACTGAATGGTTACATCTTAATACTCAAGTACAACTGAAGACTACATTAATAGTCGATTGTGAAATTGTTATTCTTTTTAAAATATCTCCCAAGTGCTGTTTGACGGAGAGAGAAGTCTTTTTCAGTGCTTTTTTAAACCTAATAGCTTTAATAACTAATTTCTAATAACTCACTTCAGTAACACTTTCTATCAAGCTCATGCTTGTAATGAATTAAAACTCTATTTATAATGAATTAGGCTCATGAAATCTGCGCACGCAGAAATCCACAGATTCTTAGCCATTATTGAGTCTATTTATTCACTTGTGTAAATGTGTGTGAATTTGTTAGGTTTTGAAATGAATTTCAGTAATGTTATATTAAATATATAACTATATATATATAAATATTAAAATGCATTGTAAACACTAAATAAAAGTTAAAGATGAATTATTTTTTAAATTCATATATTAAGTTTTAAGTTGCAATACTCCCAAAATCATTCCGCATACAAAACTCTGCGCAGAAATGGCAAGAAATATCAATCATAACAGTTCTATAAAGGTATCTATAAAGACACAACACACCTTATATTGTATTATAATGATAGCTACCTTTATAATAGTGTTATTATTATCAATTATCAGTGATGCGTTTCATTTTTCAATGCACATGTACATAACACATTGTACACATTGATTAATTAGTCAGTCATTGATTGTATCCTTATGCTATATTCACAAAGTCTTTAGTAAGTTAGCAGATTTTATTCTGTCAAATAAATGAATAGTTTAATATTGTAGACAAGAGCCTGACATACAGTTAATATTCTTCATAAATGCACCATTAATATATAATTGTCAGTATATATACAGTATATTATAACATATTACAGTATATTATAACATCATACAGCATATTATCACTGTCATTGTAATGCAGTATTCTGTTTGTTGTGTCTTTATAAATACAATTATAGAATGATTATAAATAAGTATTGACATATAGTCTTAATTCATTATAAGCAAGAGCTTCATAGAAAGTGTTACCCTAACTTGTTTTTGCCATAATGGCAGTATATAATATTTTGCTGCCTATTTTGCAAGATATTATAGTATTCAACCTAAAGTGAGATTTAAAGGCTTAAATAAGTTAATTAGGCAAATTAGATTAATTATGCAATGGATTTGCAATGTTTTCCAGCTATCCAATGTTGTCCAATGTATGTGATACATGTTCAAATGTATGTCATTGGACAACAGCCAATCGGAAAGAAAAGAAATTCTTACAGGGGGCAAATAATATTGACCTTAAATATTTTTTATTATTCCTGCCAAACCAAAATAAGACTTTCTCTTATATAATATAATAGGAAATACTGTGAAACATCTATTAAACATCACTTGGGAAATTTTCGATTTTGATCTTCAAATTATAAACTAATTTTGTCTTCTAGTTGTGTCTTTTACTTGATAATTATGGTTGTGCTACTGCTCTTTTAACAATACAAATGCTTTAGTTAGCCGGTTTATGGATCTCTGAATATTTGACAGGGCGAAAATAATGCCACATTGAAGTTCCCTGATATTTAAAATGCAACAAATGTATTATTTCTACATTACCACTGTAATACACTGAAAAAACGATTCAAAGCTGATTCCTTTGGTTTACTAAATTTCTTCTTAAGTTAAGTGGTTGCAAACTATTTATTTGGGCTAAATTTAAACAAACAAATGAAGTTCAACCCATATACATTGTCTGCTACAATTTTGCAGAAATCACTGTTTTCAGTGTACATTAACGCTGGAAAACAGACTCTTTCTCATATGTTTCAAATATAATAATACGATAAGTTGAGATGCTATCTAACAAATAATTGCATGCGTAGACTTGTCAATTTTAAAGTTATTTTTTCTTTTGATATGCAAATTTATTTGATTAAATTAATCTCAGGCGTGTAAGGGGTTGAAACATTCTGTTCGTGGTCAAATTGAAACAAGTGAAAAGTCATTAAAAACACCTACTAATTAAATACACACAACTCCAGCAGAAATTCAAAGCAATTAAACGACTTTAAGCAATAATTTTAAGTACATTTCTGATTTTCTAAGTCATGACAAGTTGTGAAATCTGCATATTAGCACATAGGTTGTAAAATTCTGTCAATGTATAATATATAAACATGAACAAATGAAGAATGCAATTAACATTTACCTAGTTGAGATGTTTCTCAGAACCGCCTTGGTAGAAGACATGAGACGATTCAGTTAAATAACCACATTGTTAGAAAAAAAAGAGGGAATAAAAAGAGCAGACTCAGAAACACCAGTTTTGTTGCATTCACACTCTCCTCCCACTGCGCTAACACAAACACAAACAC
>CAIGQW010054307.1:2810697-2855533 GCA_903798125.1 Danio choprae
CACACACACACACACACATACACATACATACATACATATACATACACTTCAAAATGCGAATAGATATAGGTGAATGGAAACATAGCTAAAGGCACTATGAAAAAAAATATACAGGCAAACATAATTACATTAAACCTGTGGAACACCTAACAATGCACTGGAGAATCTGGCCAGAGGGTGAGGAAAGCAAATTTTTTTTTATTTATGTCTGAACAATGCCTTCAAGTTTAAATGTTCAAAGCTCAAAGTTCCTGCTTGGCTCAAATGTAAAGAATTAAAAGAGTTTAATTTCTATTGTCTATGTATTTAGATTTATAGGTATTTTAAAAAGTATCGAGTAAGTAATCTATTGAGTTAATAAGTAATCTATTAATAATTTAATAAGTAATCTAGTAATCTATTGAGTAATAATTGAGTTACATTTTTCTGATATAGTCATTTTAAAAAGAATAAAACAAAAACTATTTTAATGATGTAATTAGTAGTAAATTGGCAACACGGTGGCTCAGTGGTTAGCACTGTCACCTCACAGCAAGAAGGTTGCTGGTTCGAGCCCTGGTTGGGTCAGTTGGCATTTCTGTGTGGAGTTTGCATGTTCTCCCCGTGTTGGCGTGTGTTTTCTCTGGATGCTCCAGTTTCCCCCACAGTCCAAAGACATGCGGTATAGGTGAATTGGGTAAGCTAAATTGCCCGTAGTGTATGTATGTATGTCCTGGTGCTCCAGGTTGGGGGTTGAGCAATGGGCTAACAACCCACCTCATTAAAAACTAGACGATACGAAACACCAATATGGTGCAGCTAAATATCACCTTCGATATAAATGGCCCTGGGAGTAAGTAAGTTATCAGTAATAAATTACTTTTGAAAGTAACTTACCCAACTCAGCTTATCACACAAACCCACCACAGAAATATGGATTACTTTATGATGACTCGGTATTGTTTTCCACAGAACAAATGATATCATTAAACATGACGTGCTGTGGTTGAGCAAATGATGACAGATGTTTCATTTTAGGCTGAACTATTTCTTTTAGCACGCCACTGAATTGATTGCTGGGCTGTGTTGAGCGCATTGCTGCAGGAGGGCTTGTTGTTTTGCATTCTGTGCTGCAATTTATGACCCGCGTACAGGTCACCGAGTGCAGCGGCAGCAAAGGGAGAAACTTGCAGTCTATCTTAAATGCCTGCCAAGCTGCATCTCGGTGCTATACAGCAGTGCCCTTACTGGCAAGAGGCGACACATAAGACCCCAGGGGTGAAACAAATGAGATTGTGTTTCTTTTCCCATTAAAAAAGGTGATATAAATGTATTTGAGTCTATTATTTGATCCCGGTGTTACTTGTGTTTATTTCAAACGAATGAATGAGTCATCATTTACTCTTGCCGTATCAAACCCACAACATACTTTCATCTGTTGAACAAAAATAGGATTTATAACTGATTAGTAACTGTAACTGATTACTAATTACTCTTTTTACATGCAATTAAAATCAATGCAGATATAATGATTTCAGTCTTAAAAATTCTAATGTATAATTCATTCTCTATGGGCGACACGGTGGCTCAGCGGTTAGCACTGGTCACAGCAAGAAGGTCACTGGTTTGAGCCCTGGCTAGGTCAGTTGGCGTTTCTGTGTGGAGTTTGCATGTTCTTCCCGTGTTCGCATGGGTTTCCTCCAGGTGCTCCAGTTTCCCCCACAGTCCAAACACATGCGCTATAGATGAATTGAATAAACTAAATTGGCTGTAGTGTATGTGTGTGGATGAGTGTGTATGGTTGTTTTTCAGTACTGGGTTGCAGCTGGAAGGGCATCCGCTGTGTAACACATATGCTGGATAAGTTGGCGGTTCATTTCACTGTAGTGACCTTTGATGAATAAAGGGACTAAGCCGAAGGAAAATGAATGAATGAATGAATTCATTCTCTATATTCTTCTGAAGGAGTTTAAAACATTGAAGTAACATTGTAAAGGCACAGTCACATTAGGAGCATTTTGCCTGCTCTCAGTAGTACAGCAGTGCTCAAACAGCCGTAAAAGTCACTTTCAAACCAATCGGCTTTTATTTGGATTCTCATGACCAACATGAAGAAATCTGCACATGCAGGGAACTTTATTACCCTCATACAAAACTAGAGACTTTTCCTGTTTAAATGACTGGATTTCGCCTGCAAAACTCAATCCGAGCAGGGTTATTATTTTTGACTAAACAATTTTTGATACTTGAATAAACTGTAATGGGATAGTTGACTCAAAAATGAAAATTTCCTCTTTATTTTTTGCCCTCCACTGGTTGCAAACCTGAGTTTCTTTTTGTTGTTGTGTATATATATATATTTATATATATGTATATATAGGCAGCACGGTGTCCTCCGGGTGCTCCAGTTTCCCCCACAAGTCCAAAGACATGCAGTATAGGTGAATTGGGTAAGCTAAATTGTCCGTAGTGTATGTGTGTGAGGGTGTGTATGAATGTTTTCCAGTGATGGGTTGCAGCTGGAAGGGCATCCGCTGTGTAAAACATATGCTGGATAAGTTGGCGGTTCATTCCGCTGTAGCGACCCCAGATTAATAAAGGGACTAAGCCGAAAAGAAAATGAATGAATGAATATATATATTATATATTATATATTTGAAGAATGTTGAAAACCCATAGCCATAAAAAGAAAGAATATTATGGAAGTCAATGGCTGCCTGCTTTCAACATTCTTCAAAATACCTACTTTTGTCTCCAAAAGAAAAAAAGAGCAAAGGAAAAGTGAGGAAAGTGACCGCGGAAACTCAAAAAATGAGTTCAAACTGATAAAAATGAGTTGAAGCAACACAATCCTTAAGGTTTTTGGGAACAACTTAATTGCTTACTTAAATTTGTATAAACAACTAAGTTAACCTAATGGATTTGTGTTGGGACAACATGAAGGAATTGTGTGGAACCCAGCATTTTTTACAGTGTAAAGTGAGGTAATGATGACAGAATTCTCATTTGTGAACTATCCTTTTTATTATTACATATATATAAGCTTATATACATAGTTGCTAGAAAATATTTATAATTTGTTTTTATTAAAACTATTTACAAATAGATGTAATAAATGATGAACTCATGTTAAGTCATGACACATCAGTTAAACAATACATTCATTCATTTTCTTTTCGGCTTAGTCCCTTTATTAATTTGGGGTCGCCACAGCGGAATGAACCGCCAACTTATCCAGCATATGTTTTACGCAGCAAATGCCTTTCCAGCTGCAACCCATCACTGGGAAACATCCATTCACACTCATACACTACGGACAATTTAGCTTACCCAATTCACCTATACCGCATGTCTTTGGAATTGTGGGGAAAAACCGGAGCACCCGGAGAAAACCCATGCAAGCACATGGAGAACATGCAAACTCCATACAGAAATGCCAACTGACCCAGCTGGGGCTCGAACCAGCGACCTTCTTGCTGTGAGGCAATTGTGCTACCCACTGCGCCACCGTGCTGCCCCTTAAACAATACAACATATTAAATTATAGAGACAAATATCTATTGAAGATACATATTAGCAATAAAAACAAATTCAAATATTGATAATAAAAAAACTACAGTAGTTCTTAATTATACTACAACTCTGTTGTTGTTGTTGTTGTTGTTGTTGTCGTTGTTGTAAATCTCATAAATTAAGATACATATGGTAGAAAACAGACATGACTCTTTGACATATGACCAACAATTATAGCCTGCCTTAATTGTTTTATGGGATGCAGCCTATTGATTAACAAAGCACAGTGTTAGGGTAAAAATGCTATTCTACACAGTTGTTTACATGGCGTGTATTGCAGTATATGAGTCATTCTCGTCATGATATCACAATAATACGATGTGACATCAGGATTTTCCAGCCTCACCATAGTAGCTCAGCCTCTCGCAGTGGAAGACCGCTTGCTTGTGAATATTAATAACATAACGAGTCGTTCGACGCTGAATGATTGGCTGTGGAGGTGTTATGCTGCTGGCGAATTTGTGAACTCTACTACGGGGAGGGCTTGAGCTTATTCGCATTAATTAGGTGGCGTGAATACCTGCGTAATGTTACGACGCGATATTAATATTAATGGTCATACGCTTTCCTAATACGATTGTTTATTTTGCGCGTGTGTGAAGGGCAGGTTCGTCCTGTCATTAATTCACCACTGCAATATGATCCCTAAGTGGATGAATGTATTGTTGCCTCTTAGAAAACAAATACATTAAACATATGCTATGTTGCTGACAAATAAACAACAAATATCATTATTTTGCGCTGATTCGGATCTCTCACTTTCGGTACAGCGCACCACTCCACGCTTTTGTTTGTAGGTCATCGATTACGATTTCTTTTATTGTTGTGTCACCCTCCAGAACTGAAATAGACATAGAAATAGCTGAATATTTCTGATATTATACTAACTAAGGCTGATTCATGTGTTTTACGCAGCGGGTGCCCTTCCAGCTGCAACCCATAACTGGGAAACATCCATACACTACGGACAATTAAGCTTCCCCAATTCACCTATAGCGCATGTCTTTGGACTTGTGGGGGAAACCGGAGCACCCGGAGGAAACCCACGCGAACACGGGGAGAACATGCAAACTCCACACTGAAATGCAAACTGAACCAGCGACCTTCTTGCTGTGAGACGATTGTGCTACCCACTGCGCCACCGTGCTGCCCCTAAATAAGGCTGATATTATTATTATTATTATTATTATTATTATTATTATTTATTTTCTGCTAAGTAAACTTAAAACCGACAGGCACAGTTTATTTCAATTTGATTTAGGCTATAATTAGCTAACTTAGTTGTGCCTAAAAAGCATGATTTTAAGAGACAGCAGTTAAAACATTGTTTTATTTGTTACAGTTATCATACTGCACCCCCTGGTGTTTGAAAACTGCATCTGTTTATTGATCATTCTTTAACTAACTGTACAAGAAACATTTGCAAGGCAGTGTGGGATGTGTCAAAGTTAAATTACCCAATTCACCGCATTCATTCATTCATTTTCATTTCAGCTTAGTCCCTTTATTAATCTGGGGTCGCCACAGCGGAATGAACCGCCAACTTATCCAGCATATGTTTTACACAGCGGATGCCCTTCCAGCTGCAACCCGTCACTGGGAAACATCCATACACACCCATTCACACTCATACACTATGGACAATTTAGTCTACCCAATTCACCTATACTGCATGTCTTTGGACTTGTGTGGGAAACCGGAGCACCCGGAGGAACCCCACGCCAACACGGGGAGAACATGCAAACTCCACACAGAAATGCCAACTGACCCAGCCGAGGCTCGAACCAGCGACCTTCTTGCTGTGAGGCGATTGTGCTACCCACTGCGCCACCGTGCTGCCCTGCCATTTGAATAATAAAAAATGAAATAATAATGATAATAACGTAGAGCTTCACGATTTTTCTAGCCTCTCTTGTTAAAAAGTAAATTTGAAAATTCATGAATATCAACAATAGCTTAATTAGTATTAAAATTTAATTTAATACGGGACACTTTTGGTGCTCCACACCATTTGTTGGTCATTTTTTCTTTCAAGAATAAGGTATAAGATTTAGTATAAGTTACCTGTAAAATGTTTTCATCCATACTTAACATCCATACAGTTAGTCAGTAATGAACGATGACTTCACTTACATCAGATTGGATTTATGAAAAATAATTGTTTGCATTGGCCAAAACTGATTACCTGAAGTCAGGCCGAAGCAACATCCAACAGAAGATTCCGCTTGGTCTTACAGCCTTCTTCGATGGGTTATTTTTCACAATGTATGGTCATGTATGGGGCAAATTCTGGACCTTTGTCAGTGCGGGGTGGGTCTTTCGAACCACCCGAAACCCCCTTGGCTACAAGCCTGACACTGTAATCTTTTAATCACTGAATTAAGGAAAGCTGATTGAACTACTTCACTGCTAACAGAACAGAAAATGCAAACTGAACTCTTCTGACAGTTCAAGAAAAATGAGTAAAGCAACAGAATAAATAAGAGCATTAAATTATAGAAAATTGTATCGTTGATGCAGGAACATTTTTCCTCAAAAGCTCACTCGTATAAGCATCTAAACAACAATAGACAGGACCAAAAGTACAAACAAAATAATTGAACAATTATGTGCAGTGGTTATGATCTTCAAACTCATTTCAAACAGTCAAGGTACGTGTGTTTGCCGTGATATACAAGTAAACATGAAGAGTTTAATAACACTGTGTTTCTGTGAGTCCCGCTGTCTTCTTCCTCTGTAGGAACAGGAACCGGGGCTGTGGTATATTTAACCACAGAGTTATTTTCCTGCAGTTTTACAACCTCACAAACTGCTACATTTGATTTTGATCTTCATTTAAAAAGAGTTGCACATATATGAAATGGCACTTTTATTTTTAATTAGAGCACAGGCATATTTGTAGCCTTGAATTTCACAGAACGCCGACAATAACAGGAATGTTAATATAGTGTTTTACAGTAAAACAAGCAGGGCTGTACGGTGGCACAGTGAGTAGCACGATCGCCTCACAGCAAGAAGGTCGCTGGTTCAAGCCTCGGCTGGGTCAGTTGGCATTTCTGTGTGGAGTTTGCATGTTCTCCCCGTGTTTGCGTGGGTTTCCTCCGGGTGCTCCGGTTTCCCCCACAAGTCCAAAGACATGCTATAGGTGAATTGGGTAAGCTAAATTGTCCATAGTGTATGTGTGTGAATGAGTGTGTGTGTGGATGTTTCCCAGAGATGGGTTGCAGCTGGAAGGGCATCCGCTGTGTAAAACATATGCTGGATAAGTTGGCGGTTCATTCCGCTGTGGCGACCCCAGATTAATAAAGGGACTAAGCCGAAAAGAAAATGAATGAATGAATAAAGCAAGCAAACAGTTATAGAATGATTCACTTTTTTAAAGACTATATTTAAGGATCGCAGTGTAGCTCCAAAATGCTAATAATTATTTAGTAATTAACCGTTAGGTTTTAGCAACCTGTCAGGAAGAAGCTTGAGAATAATCTAAATGTGAATGATGATGCGGAGGATCTATGTCTTTTTGTTAATATACATCATAATAGCTTTGCCAAAGAATTTGCACAATGGAACCAAAGTTTGTTATCCTACCAAATACCAAAATCAAGTGTGTGTGTGTGTGTGCGTGCCTGCGTGCGTGTGTGCGTGCGTGCGCGTGTGTGTGTGTGTGTGTGTGTGTGTGTTCAACATTTACATTCCACTGGAAAATGTCCCACCACAATGGAGGAACCCCAAATATTTTAGTCATAACAAGTGGTCCAGTGGTCAGAAAATTGACTTGGTGTTGGTGACTGGATCTGAGGATTAGACTGTAAATATTTGGTAAATTTGGGTATTATGATTTAGGTGGTTTGTGCTTTACTTGTATGGATATTATTTTACATGATTTAATAAGTGTAGCTCAGATGATGATTTGTTATTGTATATGACTTTTGTTGAAAAGGGAGAATATTGGTATTGCAGTGTTTATTGTATCATTAGGCTGTAAATGTATTCCTGGGTTCGTGACGGCAGAGGCAGATCCTGGAAAATAATAAGCATCTCATTCGGCTCTTCTGATTATCCCTGCTTGTCATTTTGGTTCTGACGTGCTTGGGCCCACAATTGCTTGCTGATATATTTACGAAGAGTTTCTGTTTGACATAAAATCCTTATGAGGGTGTTTTTTTGGGGGATGGAAAATCCCCTCGATGGCCTCTCTCAATTTTTTTGACAATCAGGAAGTAGGGACTGTCTATCCAAAACAGTGATAAGCTATACTATAGTATATTGTCTTGACAATTGCAATCCTCCACTCAAACTGGGTGTGATTTTACTGTTTGGCATTGCTAAGTATCTGTTTGTGGGCATTCATTCATTCATTCATTTTCTTTTCGGCTTAGTCCCTTTATTAATCTGGGGTCGCCACAGCGGAATGAACCAGCAACTTATCCAGCATATGTTTTACGCAGCGGATGCCCTTCCAGCTGCAACCCATCACTGGGAAACATCCGTACACACTCATTCACACACATACACTACGGACAATTTAGCTTACACAATTCACCTATACCGCATGTCTTTGGACTTGTGGGGGAAACCGGAGCACCCGGAGGAAACCCACACCAACACGGCGAGAACATGCAAACTCCACACAGAAACGCCAACTGACCCAGCCGAGGCTCGAACCAGCGACCTTCTTGCTGTGAGGCGATTGTGCTACCCACTGCGCCACCGCGGCGTGTTTGTGGGCATATTACATTTAAAAATAATAATAAAATTAATATTTACAAATGTAATAAATATTTCTCAGTGCTAAGAATGAACATATTTATCCGGAATATAAATCTGATGCAATTTTTTTAACTTCAGCTTACAGTATAGGCTGTCAACCACAAAGGCTATATCAAAGAGTGAGTGTGAACTGTTAATCACAATATTTCACAACTTCTTTTATTTTAATCTAACAATAAAAGTGTTTTTTTGGCTTTTGGTATTCTAACTTTACCACAATAAAAAGGTGAAATGATCAAATGTTTAGGATCAGTAAACTCAATTTGCATCAACTCAGTTTGTCAGATGATGATGTATCAACTCAGATTTTTAAAGGACTTCTAACAAACTGCAGAATTGGGATTAAATGCCCTTGTATTTTGTCCAGACCCAAAAAAGACCAACATTGTGACTATGAGAACAAAAATCAGATGGTATACGGTAAAAGACAAGATGATTTCATAAACATATAAAGCATCAAATAGAAGTGTCAACATAGTTTCAAATAACTAAACAAAAATGTCATTCATTCATTCATTTTCTTTTCAGCTTAGTCCCTTTATTAATCTGGAGTCGCCACAGCGGAATGAACCACCAACTTATCCAGCATATGTTTTACGCAGCGGATGCCCTTCCAGCCGCAACCCATCACTGGGAAAAATCCATACACACTCACTCATTCACACACACTCATACACTACGGCCAATTTTAGCTTACCCAATTCACCTATACCGCATGTCTTTGGACTTGTGGGGGAAACCGGAGCACCCGGAGGAAACCCGGGGAGCGAACACGAGGAGAACATGCAAACTCCACACAAAAATGTCAACTGACCCAGCCGAGGCTCGAACCAGCGACCTTCTTGCTGTGAGGCGATTGTGCTACCCACTGCGCCACCGCGTCACCACACAAAAATGTCAATATGAGTGAAGTAATATTTCAAACTTCAAAATCAAGATCTTCCCAGATCTTTAAATATACATAAAAATACCAAGTTATAAATATTTGTTTGTGTATTGTTGTGTATAACATGAGTATTCTGTCCTGTTTATGGTCACATCTTTTGATCGCCATTGTGTCCTGCTTTTGATTCATTTAGGCGTCTTTCTTGTTATGAAACGTAGAGCTTGTTCGAGTGGACTGAGGCTGATCTTTTTATTGATTTTATTTGGTGAACACCCATCTTCGCTTGTCGTGTTCACACTTTAGGTGTTCACAATTATTCAAATGAAGCTCACTAAAATATCAGTCTCAACAGAGTTCATTTTAATCGAACCCACCTGCCAAGTGTGAACACACTTTTAATATAGCTCAGCCAACACCTATATGCCAACTTGCCAAGAAACAAATATATTTATAACTTGGTATTTTATGCCTATTTAAAGATCTGGGGGAAGATCTTGATTTTGGAAGTTTGAAGCATTTCACTCATGTCGACATCTTATTTTCTCAAAGGTTGTTTGAAACATTAATGTTGACATTTGTGTTTGATGCTTTACATGTTTATGAAATCATCTTGTCTTTGACCCATATACCATTGCATAATGTTGTTTGTTAAAGTTCTGCTGCACCCAAAACCCTTACTGTGATTTCTGGGTGTGGTCAGTATGATAAATAAATACACAAACAGTCTTAACTGTACGCACGGCCGTTTAAAACAATCCATTTAAATGTTTCAAATGCTACCCAACGCTATATTTATCTTAACATACACACACTGCAGCTCAATATCAACGCGCCACACGACACACCACACGTTTGAATCTGTAATCTACCATGATACTGGCCCCGCCTTCCTCTTAGATCATGCAGCGGCCGTTTTACCACACTCAAAGTAGAAGAGCGCGCGAAAAACTGCTGTCAGAGGCAGACATTTGAAAGGATATTTAAAATAACACACTTAACAAAAAGCTGAATATTATACAGTAGAAGAATAGCTGCTATTATACAGTAAAAGAATAGCGTGTTAAACAAACCGGGTCATTTACGCGCCATTAATTTGAAAGCTACAAGATGTCAGCTACTCAGATATTCAAACAGCTGCGCAGAACGACGGTTATTGACCGTTAATAAAATACGCTTGTTGTTTGCTAACGTTGTTTTATTTTAGGTTATGTACGCAGGACGCCTTCATATTTGGGGCAAAATGGCGCGAGGGAAGATGTGCTTGGACTGTTCAGACTTCTAGTGCGACTTTACGAAGTGCACTACGGTACAGCAGACTGAGGGGTGTATACTTCCACGACGTGTTTCTGGCGAGAAAGGGGTGACTGTTCGTTTCTAGGCAGTTGTTCTGGGGGGGACTTCTGCATGTTTAACACTGTTTTGGGAGGTGGGAAGAGGAAGAATGAAAGAGGTCTTCCAACGGAGCGGTCGTAAACATGAACGGTGCCCTGTACATTTCGTTTTTCCAAGGTCAGCTGGAGTCCGCACTGGAGCAGGTAGTGCAGCTCGCCGTTCAGGAAATCACCAAGACTGTTGGGGCCACTTTGAATTCAATGCTATTGGAAACGGCCACCAAAGAGCAGGAAAATCAGCGTTTGAGGGCGACCCTGCAGTCTCGGGAGCAAGAATACGGCGGTATCGGGAAAAGCAATGCGGCTAAAGGGAAAACAAACACGAATAATGGAACAAAGCAACACACCCCCAGTAGGAGCCCTGAATGTGGCGTTCAGTCTGAGACGCTCAGGCGTGAACAGAAAGAGCGAGCAGTTGGTAAGATTATTTGTGTGTAAGGTGTGCTTAATATTGAATGGAAATCTTGTAGAAGGAATCTTTCATTGAAGCGCTCGTCTTCGTAATACAGATCTGACTCGATGGCTCGGTGCGCAGTGACGAGCTTTCTAAAAACAAGGGTAAACACCATTTTGAACGGAAGGAGGAAGTCATAATAAACTTAGACCCATGCATTTCAGTTGCATGATTGGTGGTTTAACGCCCATTTGTTTCAGAAGCACGGCACTAATGACCCTGCAGTAAAACCCAAACCATGGAAAATCCAGCTTTAGATAGTAAGGGATGGTTGCCTATCAGCATGTTATCAAAAACCCAAGTTAAGCTGATTTTTTTGCTGGTCTTAGATGGTCTATCACCTTGCACCAAGTTATGACCTTCTTAGACTAGTTAGAAAGCAGTTACCATTATTCAACAAATAGCATTGCTGCATTTGTTATTTTATTTGCAAGTATAACTAAGGAATTCTCTTACTAAATTTCTGATTGTAATTAAACTTAAAGTTCTTTTTAAAAATTCTGTTTTTCCATAGTGCTTTTACAATGTAGATTGTGTCAAATGATGAAGAATGGAGAACAATAACCCATAGTTTTTCCTCTAACTCCAGCAGAGGAAGTGTGCAATTCTCCATAATTGTGCCGCAGAAAAACAAGACATTGTCTGAGACAGAATGTTATGTCTTTTGTTGAAGAGAATCATCTGATTGAAGGAAGTTTTTGATGTCTGGCCTGTGAAATGAATCTCAGTCAGCAGTATGCAGGCCTGTGGAGGCATGTATACAGAGACAGTTTGATGTTTGAGTATGGCTGACTTGTTATGACTGCTGCCAGTGGCTGGTTGGGGGTGATGACGCTTCTGTCGTTGAGCTGCTCCTTAGCGCTGCTTTTCATATTGCGGTGACGGTAGCCATGGGGAGGGTGCCTTTGCATTACATTTTGGCCAATGATGGTGGCTGGAGGAAGCCACACCTACCAGACCCTGCGGAGGGTATCCATGGTTGGGGTTTGAGGGGGGGAGTATCTTGGGAGCTTTCATCCTACATAAGCAGGGACTGCAGCCAAATAACAAAGGAGACCAGTGATCCGCTTTACACGTCAACATGGCATGGAAATGCATACAAAGTCTTTCTTTCAGATATGAACTCCATCGTTTCATCTAGATCCACCAATAGAGTCAAAGGAATTGTATTTGCGCAGTATTGAATGGATTAATCTCTATTTAATCCTGCAGTGTTCTTGAAGGTAACATCTGGGCTGAGGAGTAAGGATGTCCTACTGACCTAGAGCCAGCAGGAGAGTTTCAGGTCATTTGAGACCACTGTTGCATTGCTACTGATGATGGCTTGCAAACAAAAACATCTCCCCCCCCAAATGTTTTACATTCAAAATGTTGCAGGCTAACACTAGACTTTGGGCACACAAAATTTCCTTGAGCTCTGCATGACCTAGTCATTGTATGGCGTGTATTCTGTGACGTCTTTTTCAAACAACGCAAATCAGCACAACATTCAAAATCGCAACGCTGCAGTCCTGCAGATTTAAAGTTCGCATTGTTTTAATACAGCTAAAGGGGTGGTCACACTACCTTTTTGTTCTGTTGACTTCCATTCAAACACACGTGAATGCAGGAGAGCGCAATTGCAAGCTCATGTGAAAAAATTCCACATTTCGCTGCATTCCCGTGCGGTGAGCTGTGAATTCTTATCACGTGAAGCTGTGTGACCAATTGAAGATTGGCCTTCAAGCTAGGTTAAACGCATGAATTGAAAAGCATTGTAGAAACGTCTCTGTTTTTTTTAAATGTAGCTTTTAATATTGATACAATTCATTTAGTATGTAGAATTCATGTTTGTAAAACAAACGCTGCAGAGCATGATGTCATTGGACAAGTTTTGCAGACTTTAAAGATTGCATCATGCTGTCATTTTCCCTCAACATTCATTTTAGTCACACTTACAGCCTCCTTCAAATTTTCTGTAAATAAACATATACTGTATGTGCAAAATATGTTAAATGTAACATAATTTTCCTGTTAAATTTGAATTCTTTTCCCCTATTTTTTCTTTTTCACAGAGAAATAATTTAATTTCAACACATTTCTAAACAGAATAGTTTTAATAACTCATTTCTAATAACTGATTTCTTTTATCTTTGCCATGATGACCGTACATGATATTTTACTATATATTTTTCAAGATACTAGCATTCAGCCTAAAGTGACATTTAAAGACTTAGCTAGATTAATTAGGCAAGTTAGGGTAATTATGCAAATCATTTTATAATGATGGATTTTTTCTGTAGACAGTTGAAAAATATTGCTTAAAGGGGCTAATAATATTGACCTTAAAATGGTTTTAACTGTTTTTTTCTAGCCAAAATAAAACAAGACTTTCTCCAGAAGAAAAAAAATATTTTAGGAAATACTGTGAAAAATTCTTTGCTCTGTTAAACATCATTTGGGAAATATATAAAAAGGAAAAAGTCACAGTAGAGCTAATAATTTTGACTTCAACTGTATATATGTATATCTATACTATATTATGTAAAGGTATTTTTGTGGTTGTACCAGTTAAAATGTTGGGCTGCCAGAAAGAAACCATTTTTTTGAGCACTGAAAATGAAATCAAATTGATTTTTAATGCACTTTTTAATACTCGTCAATGATTCATTAATGCACATTACTCCATGGAAGTAAAAGCCCCAGAAACTACTCTCTCTCTCTTTTTTTTTGATGGATGTGATGGAGCCCCTTTCAGCCTTTCCTCTGTATGATTCGTGATCTATTCAATTGCCAGAGGACAGTCAAGTTATGCCCTACAATTCTTTTCATTGAATATCCCATTTCACTCTGCAGTGCATCACATTACACAAGTAAAATGGGTTATGAATGTCATTTCATGTTGTCTAGACAGTACTGTGCATTTTTAGCATTAGTGTCAGTTAGGGTGGAAAATAGCAAAGAGTTTATTGCGTAAATCTTGTTATTGCGCATTGCTTGATATTGACAGCTAAAGTAATTGAATAGTTTAATGGGGTGCCCAAACTTGTTCTTATGAAGGGTCAAAAATCAAACTTGATTGAGGCGAGTGGGCCGAAGGTAAATACAGTTGCCATGGGCCTAATTTATTTAAAAATAACTAGAAAACATTGCTTTATATGAACTAATGCAGCATTTTTTTTTTACATTTTGTAATTAATTTATTTCACTAAAAACAAAACAATGTCATTTATAACAGAATTACACTAGTTTTTGCCTTGATTTGCTCACTGATGTCTTCTGCATAGTTTTCTATCCGTCGAGTGACATTATTTACTGTACATTTTTAAAAATCTGATTCATTTACAACATTTAATTGAAACATTTAATTTCAGTTAGCTTTTTTTGTAGCTCAGCAATACAACAAACAAACGAAAAACGTTACATCAAATTAGAAATTATGATCTCTTTTAAAGGCATTTGCCCCAACCCTCGCCATCCTTCTCGCTCTCTTCTCAGATGGGATGGTGGGCCAAATCAAAGGTTGCAATGGGCCAGCTTTGGCTCGTGAGCCCTACATTGGGCATCTCTGGGCTAAACTGTTTGAAGTATGTATATGCCACTAAAATCTATATATTTGCATATACAGTTGAAGTCACAATTATTAGCCCTCCTGTGAATCTTTTTAAAATATTTCCCAAATGATGTTTAACAGAGCAAGGAATTTTTCACAGTATTTCCTATAATATTTTTCTTCTGGAGAAAGTCTCACTTGTCTTGTTTGGGCTAGAATAAAAATACATTTTTAGTTTTTAAAAAACATTTTAAGGTCAATATTTTTAGCTCTCTTAAGCAATATATATTTTTCATTTGTCTACAGAACAAAGCACTTTTATACAATGATTTGCCTAATTATCCTAACTTGCATAATTAAGCCTTTCAATGTCACTTGAAGCTGAACACTAGTATCTTGAAAAATATCTAGTAAAATATTATGTACTGTCATCATGGCAAAGATAAAAGAAATAGGTTATTAGAAATTAGTTATTAATACTATTATGTTTGGAAATGTTGAAAAAAAATCTTCTTTACATTAAACAGAAATTATAGGGGGAAAATATGAAGGAGGGCTAATAATTCTGACTTCAACTTGATATATATATATATATGTGATCACTTGGCAATATGACATGGCAAATATGCTCTAAAGTAACACATTTGGTGGAGTTCTAGATTTGGCTTAAAATGGGCTCCATACAGTCGGTGAGGAATGGAGAGGACTGCATGCTGTGCATTTTAAAGGCCTTTGCTGCTGCAGGGAGGTACATTTTTATACAAGGTACAAGATTGCGTCTAACTCAAAATTCAGACCTGCAGTACTTGCTTCCAATTTGATTTCAAGCCAAGGACTCTCTGTCACAAGCTGAAGTGCTGAGGTAATTACTGAGGGATTAGCTACGATTCCTCTTCTGCCCAGATTTTGGAGTCTAAACATTTAAACTTGAAGGCATTGTTCAGACATAAATAAAAAAAAATTTGCTTTCCTCACCCTCTGGCCAGATTCTCCAGTGCATTGTTAGGTGTTCCACAGGTTTAATGTAATTATGTTTGCCTGTATATTTTTTTTCATAGTGCCTTTAGCTATGTTTCAATTCACCTATATGTATTCGCATTTTGAAATGTGTGTGTGTATATACATACATATATATATATATATATATATATAGATATGTAATGCCCGGAGGGCGGAGGATAACAAGACGAGACGGAGAAGGATGAACATTACAAAACGGGTTTAATAACACTTACGGGAACTGATACAGGGTATGGGAAGACAGGCAGACACAGGACCACACGAATCACAGGACGAACCAAAATACCAGACAACACTGGACACAGACGAAAGGGTATAAATGGTAGAGGGGATGATTAGGATAATGACACAAGAGGGATGCATACAGGTGCAACAAATTAACAATGACGGTGGCGGGAGAAGGACAACGAAAGCACATGACAAACAACGGATGACGCGGACGAACACTGACAATATATATACATATATATACATATATATATATATATATATATATACATATACGCACACACACACACACACACACACACACAGTTGAAGTTGAAGGGGTAAGTTAGGGTAATTAGGCAAGTCATTGTATAATGATGGTTTGTTCTGTAGACAGTCGAAGAAGAATATTGCTTAAGGGGGCTAATAATATTGATCTTAAAATGTTTTTAACTAAAATCTGCTTTTATTCCAGCCGAAATGAAACAAATAAGACTTTCTCCAGAAGAAAAAATATTAATCCCTCAGCCAATGTCTGTCATCCTTTATAACCTCCCACACTGTAAAAAAAAAATCCATATTTTGTGATTCACAATTGTTTTCTGTTCATTTACGGTTGTGAATCTTTACTCTGTCGACTTTTGACGAAAATTAGTTTGAAATAATATATAGAGAAGTAAGTCTGTCAAAATAGCTGAAAATGAGCTTACAGTTTATTACAAGGGTTTTGTAACTTAATATACAACTCCAACCCAGACAATATATCACTTTCAACTATTAAAACTGTGAATAAAAGTCACTTTTTCTAACTTTTCGAGGTTAAAAGTTATTGGAAGAAAGATCAAGGTCCCAGAATGCAATTCAAAAGCATAAATAACAGGGAAAAATAATTCATTGTTTCATTTTTGTCTTAAATGCGCAAGTTATTTATTATATAGGAAAAATAGGCCAACAGTGGCTTCTTAAACCAAATTCCATTTTTGTTTGTGATATTTGATGTCAATTTGTTCTTTGTCTCATTGGATGGAAACAGTACTTTATTCACAAAAGCTTTATTCCAGATTTGCGCAAAAGTCTAATTCACATCTTCAGATTAAAACATTAGAATAAAACAATCCTATAAATTGTTGATTTAGGTGCAATCTTAGTAGCCACAATATCCTTGCCTGTGAAGCCATTTTTATGTAACGCAATGATGGCTGCACGCGTTTTTTTGCAGGTCACCATGGTTAACAATGAGAACAATGATTTCAAGCATCACCCTCCTTTTAACATGTCAAGTCTGCCATTCTAACCCAATCAGCCTGACATGATGATCTCCAGCCTTGTGCTCATCAACATTCTTACCTGAGTTACAAGACGATTACTGAAATGATTTTTTTCAGGATTAAGTTAATTTTCATGGCAAAGAAGGACTATGCAATTCATCTGATCACTCTTCAGAACATTCTGGAGTATATGCAAATTGCTATTATAAAAACTTAAGCAGCAACGTTTCCAATTTTCAGTATTTATGTCATTCTCAAAACTTTTGGCCACGACTGTAGATGACTTTCAAAAACTTCTCCTATATTTCAGATGGCCTGAATTAACAGCTAACTTTGGGCGAGTGATCCCTCTAAACCTGAAATCATCAGCGAAAAATATTTGACGTTTTCATGTTTGTACATTTCATTTCAGTTTTACTGATTAATAAAGTTTTACATTTAAATGGTTTTCAAATGTAAGCTGCTTTACATGACCAGGAGTTTTTCTGGAAATATTATTTATCACACATTAATCTATTATCATTGCATAAAGGAACTCAATCCTATATTTATAGTCCCCGAACCCCAGTTTGAAAATGCCTTATTTGATCATTATAAGTATAAATTCATTAATGTTGCATTATGTCACGGTGGCTCAGTGGTTAGCACTGTCGCCTCACAACAAGAAGGTCGCTGGTTTGAGTCCCGGCTGGGTCAGTCGGCATTTCTCTGTGGAGTTTGCATGTTCTCCCCGTGTTGCCGTGTGGATTTCCTCTGGGTGCTCCGGTTTCCCTCACAGTCCAAAGACATGCACTATAGGTGAATTGAACTAAATTGGCCATAGTGTATGACTGTGTGTGTGTGAATGAGTTTCTATGGGTGTTTCCCAGTACTGGGTTGTGGCTGAAAGGGCATCCGCTGCATAAAACATATGCTGGAATAGTTGGCGGTTCATTCCGCTGTGGCAACCCCTGATAAATAAGGTACTAAGCCGAAAGAAAATGAATGAATGGATGAATGAATGTTGCATTATAGGCCAGGCTTAAAATATACACTCTAACGGCGGCGCCTGCTCCATCTCTCCATCAAGAGAAACACATCCATAGTGGCATTTTTCTTCGATTGCCTTCACATCTTGACATAGCATAATTGAGGCTTTAAATCTGAACTTTTCTTGCTGGAAGTAAGGAGCGAAGCAAATTGGTGTGATTCTCATAAATGTCATCCAGCGGTCTTATTTTGTGCAGTTTGCCGCAGCGGTGCAGAAAAAGAGATTAGAGCTCCTCTAGGCAATAACCACCTGTTTTTGTCACAAGAACTAGACGGATAGTTCTCTTTTCTTTCCCCTGAGTAAATGTATCATAATGTTCCCTGTTTTGTCTCCATTTCAAGGTCAGTTGAAATCCGTTATGGAGCACGTGCTGGAATTCGCAGTTCGTGAGCTGACCAAAATCGTGGAGGACAGTTTCGATGACCTGCTCTTGGAGTTCACCAAGAAAGAGTGGGAAAACCACACATTAAAAAAGCAGCTACAGGACAAGAACGTAGTGGAGGACAATGAGGCGCTTACTGTGGAAACGGAGGATCTGGATAATGACTCTGCCTCTCCGAGCAGTTCCAAAGTGAAAAACCAAGAGTCGAAAAGCCTACGGGACCAATCGCCCAAAAAAGAGTGGGAAAAGGAGCAAACTGAAACCACCAACGGTACACACTGTCTTCTCTTCTGTTTGATATCAAATAGACCGTACACAAACTACAGGGTAAAAGTTTAAGGTCAGGAAGTTTTTCTCACCAGTGCTGCATTTGTTTAGTTAAAAATGCAGTAAAACAGTTCAATAGTGCTAGGCAATGATTACTCCTTTATTCTAAAAGAAAAGTTTGTATTTACATTATACATGTGTATATTTATTATGTACTTTAGTACATATACTATTTAAGAAAATGTTTATATTTAGTTATAAAATATATATGTATATAATAGAATTTATGTATAAATTCAATAATCTATAAGTATTTTTGTTTTGTGTGCGCGCGTGTATGTATGTATGTGTGTGTATGTATGTGTGTGTATGTATATATATATATATATATATATATATATATATATATATATAATATATATGCGTATATATATATATATATGCATATAGACACACACACACACACACACACTTAATACAACCACTTGCATAATGTGCAATTAATCCTTTCCCAGCACTAATTTTAAACAATTACAATTTGACATAACTGCTAATAATATAATAAATACAGTGGTCCCTCGTTAATCACGGGAGTTACGTTCTAAAAATAACCTGCAATAGGCAAAATCTACGAAGTAGTCAAATACATTTTTTTACAATTATTATAGATGTTTTAAGGCTGTAAAACCCACTACCCACTACACACTTTATACACTTTTCTCAGACAGGCATTAACATTTTCACACTTTTCTCTCGTTTAAACGCTCTTAAAGTATATATAATGTTGGCATCCAGTGTAATGTTCTTTTTCCTGCAGTCACTGATCCAGAAAGCTAAAGCAGAATCCTTAAGGGGGTCGCACACCGGTTGCGCCGCACACATGACAGTTGGAAGTAACACACACCGGACACGCACATTCGCATGTTATTTAAAATGAAATTATTCAGATGGCGCTCTGTGGCGCGGCAGAAATATGAACAGTGTCCTGAGTCGTAGCTGGGCACCGCAGACAGCCACCGACTTGCGGCGCTCGTGTGCATACCCTGATATAAACCTGTTTACAATTCTAAAATGCATGGCACTGCGTGGTGCGTCGTAGCGCGGCGCATCCGGTGTGCGACCCCCTTTACATTGTCTTGCAGCAGACAGTTACAACCCTTTTTGCACCCTTGTTGAAACTCACATTTCTAGCGATCGAAGATATATGGTAATTTGGCAAGCTGAACGCCTTCTGTACTGTACAGGAGACATGGAGGAGATTGATTCACAACGGTATACAGCCAATCAGGACGCAGAACTCTATGTGCTGAAAAAACAAAAGCATGTCAAATTGAAGAAAAAAAACCAAACTGTAAGGCTGCGAAAGGTGAACCACGTTATAGTGAGGGACCACTGTATATTATAAATAAATATAGTAATATAAATAATTGTAATTTATTGCTGGGATGCAAAGCTGAATTTTCAGCATCATTTAGTGTCACATGATTATTTAAAAAAAAAGTAGTTTGTTGTTGTTGTTGTAGTAGTAGTAGTCTTTAGGGTCACTTTTAATCAATTTAATACACCCTTGTTAAATAAAATTATTCTCATAAAGAAAAGAAAAAAAAGTCTCTGTAGATTTAAGTTGGACAGAATTGCTCCTGATGAATTATGTCTGCTGGGAATGTTGTTATTTGCATTTGCTGTCTGCATCACACTCACTTCCCTAAAAGAATAATGAAAATCAAGTAGCTGTGCCAATGCCATATCTTTCAGGGAGATTTGATTTGAAGGATATCCTTAAAAGGATAAGGATATCTCAGCATCCCGGATAGCCTCTGAATTAATTTCGTAATGTTTTGATGGGATTTCAGGCTGAACATGGAGGTGTTCTCTATTATTTGATGGTAATTCCATGAGTTTGAGCTTTCATGATCAGTAGAAATATACACAAACATCTTTTTAATCAAATCTAATTCAATGCCTGCTTGCCTTTGTCAGAAATCACTTGAGGCAGGCTTTTGTGAGAAGGTGCATGCAATTTGCATTGGAAGCATGTTTGTGCTGAAAATAACCTCACGACAATCACTTAATTGGGATCTGTGAAAGAGAAAATGTTAAAATGGTGACTGTTTGGCCTTTTAAAACTGTATAACTTAATTTCCACTTTTATTAGCATGTTGAATTGGCATGCCTCGGTTTATTGTTCCACAGACGAGGGTTTATTTTTTTTTCCCATCTGTTCTTTGAGTTTCATTCAGAATTCTATTTTTAGGCCATTATGTAAAAACAAAGCAGACCTGGCCAACAATTTGTCCCAAGACTGATAATATTAAACAGTCTTTAAGTTTTGTATTTAGTCAGATAATGCCTGGTTAGACCCCAGTGCCTGTGCTGAAATATGCTCTTGTTTCTGAGCCATTCGTTTTAATTTCAACTTGAAATCACTTTGCGTAATGTCCTAGGTGTTTAAGGTGAATAATAAAATCTACTAGTAAATTGAAACTTAACCTGTTGACTAATTTTAAGCTAATTTGTATTTAAAGTCACTTAAACCTGTGAATCCTGGCTGATTGTAAATGTGTAACGCTGCTTTCTTTTCTGCAAAATCGTATCTATACATGCATTCATTTCTAAGTGAATTTACAAGGCAGAAAACACATTTTTATCTAGATTATGATTACAGGTGTAGCTTACGAGGCTTATGTTTGTGCTGTTATTTGCACAATGCAATGTGATGACCTCGCTTTACCATAGTAGATTATTTGAAAATGAATTTAACCTATGGATTATATGGGCATTTCCTGCTGTAATCAGTGTGCTCTGTAGCTTATCTGGTTATCCCATGAAACACAAGCTTCACAAAAGCACAAAAAATGAGGAGGAATTTATTCACAGGTCTTTGAGCTATTTATTTGAACTAGTGAACTAGTGTTTTTGCACTTCAGGAACTGTAAATAACTTTAGTTCAAGGAATGCAATTTGGAGAAACTAAATTAACTCCTACATCAGACACAGCATGGCCTAATGCAGCTGAATGGGAACTTATGTGACATACACATTTATAAAGCTATAATTAGTGGCATTTACCTCTTGTCTTTGTCTGTTTCAAACACATAACTTTCCATTATCACAAAAAAATGTTAGACCGCATCGATTACAGCATCCTCCAGCATAGGTGTTTATTGTTAAATGAAGTGCTTGATGTCACTGTTGGCTGGCTTGCCAGTTCAGACTTCCTAGTGAATGCAACCAAGGAAGTGCTCTGAGGGGTATTAGTTTTTGGGGAGCTAGGTGGCTTATATAACAGAGTTCTTATAACTACCTGCTCATATGTAGAAACATAATAAAATAAGCCATGTTACTACAATAGGCCTTTTTAAATGAATGAACCCTTGAAATCTTGTATTGGTTTCTTACAACACGCCCCATAACAAGCATGTGTTTGGTTAATAGGTGTAGAGTGTGGTATTTAGTTGCTGTACCACAAACTACATAATAAAACCTTGCCACATTGACGTTCAGTGTTCTTGTGAGAAAAAAAAAAATTTGTACCGAACATTTAGTTGCTATTTAGTTTCAAACACTGGATATTTTGCAACATCTTTTTGCAACCTACATGACACCCTAATGTTTCACTAAAACCACCTCTGCAATGGAACGAATATGTGCACTATATGTAAATTATTGCACCTCTAGTGGACTTGTCATCTTAAAAACACAGATGTACCCAGAACATTTTTAGTTTCCATCTCTATTATTATTTTCTTTCCTTAGAACCAGACAAGCAGACTGTCATTGCAGTGGCTCAGGACTGGGTGCCTATCCTGGATAAAGTCTTTGGGCAGAAGTGGTGCAGTGACCTCTGGCAAATCAAAGAGGTCACCACTAGTAAGGAGCAGCACACTGGCCTGAGCTCGGGCTCAATGACTGACATGGACAGTCTAATTCGAGAGACGCTCATGCCATCTTGTCTGGCCACTCAAAGGAAGCTGGAGCTTGAGGTGGGGCAGCCCCCATGGTTGCAGGTAGACGATATGGAGGTTGTTTCTTTATCCTCGGAAGCCCAAGGCGTTCCTGTCGTCAGCTCCACAGGTAGGCTGTGCTATATTGATGATTAAATAATAGGTCACACCAAGCTGTAGGTCGGCCATTGATAGTTTTCACGTGTTGTCAGACCATTAGGGGATCGATCCCCTGCCTGGCGGACAAAACGTTGCTATCTCTCGCTGACCACCAAGTCACGGGCTGAGTAATTTCTCTTTTTTTTTTCTTCTTCTTTTTTTTTTTACCAAAAAGCCGGATAATTGTTGTGCAATAAGGTTTAGCATTACTAACCAACAAGGAGACACACCTGAGCTGTGCTTCTACAGAATTCCTTCAGAGAAATGGTAGCATCATTGACCCAACTATAGCAATCTATGGTACCTATAACTGTCAGTGCTTTTGTATGCTTTTTGAACAGTTTCTATTCTAATTTGCAGGTCAATTAGTGCAATTAAAGTATAAATTAAAATGCAAAGTCAAAGTATAAATAGCAGAAGTGAACAAATAGATTTTCCTTACCATCAAATATCCAAGTAAAAGAAACGGACACCAAATATAAAAGCAGACACTTATGTGCTATAACGCCATAACCAATGATTAAATCGCTGAGGAATATCCAAAAGATAACATTAGATGTAAGAATTGAAGCTCTGACAGGGACATGACAGTTTTAAATGACTGAAAAATTAAATTAAATTCAAGTTTATTTATATAGCGCTTTTTACAATGTAGATCGTGTCAAAGCAGCTTAACAAGTTCTAGTAAAGTCCAGATTTCAGAGTTTAGTTCAGTTCAGTGTGGTTTAAGTTTCACTGCTAAAAGTTCAATACTGAAGAGCAAATCCATCGAAGCGCAGCTCCACAAGTCCCGATCCGAGCAGGCCAGTGGCAACAGTAGCGAGGAAAAAACTTTGCCAATTGACGAAGTGAAGGAAAAAAAAACCTTGAGAGAAACCAGACTATGTTAGGCACGATCATTTTGAATGATCGTTAGAATGATCATTTTCTGGCCAAACTTCCTATGTGGAGCTGCAGTCTAGGCGCCGGGGCTGGAGAAGCTGGACATCCATCGTGGAAGCTGCAGGTGAGGGTAGGGCACCAGCGGGAGGTTAGGCTGGCCCACAGGATCAAGCATAGACTTGTTCGTCACTGTAGCCTTTCAGGAACAATAATGGGTGCGGGTGCAGTAAATGGATCGCAAATGCCCACAATTTACAGTGTGTGATCATATCTTGGTCCTGTTCTGTTGATATGTGATGCAAATATTCGTAGCTTGAAACAGATGGAAATATGACTGCTTTATGCTGCATTTCTGTGGAGATCCCAGTGTAGTTGCCAATACGGCCCATAATTTCTTTGCCCGCCAGGTCTCAAATGATATGAATTATTAGATAATATCTTCACAAGCGAACCTCTCCAAGGAGAATGACAAGTACTGTAGAAGGGGTACTAAACGCTGTTTTTTTTTTGTTTTTTTTTTTGGTTTGTTTTTTTGGTTTCTAAGTGCATCGCAAGTTCCAATTTCCCATTGTGGAATGTCAGTCGGCTGCCTAGCTTTTTGGTCCTGATGCGTCCACTGTGAGCCGACAACACAGTTAATTTCTGTCAGTGTCTTTGGCATTAGCTTGGTGTGTCCTAGGCTTAATACATCTAAAATTGGATAGCAAACCAATGTTTTTTTTTTCTGTATAGGTGACGACTCTCAAATCAGATCCCCGTCAATGTTGCAAAGACTCCTGACACTCCCTTCCCAGTTGCTTGAGGATGACGATGAGTCAATGGATGCTGCTCCAAGCGTGGAAGCATCCACAGAACCAGCCGATTCACAAGGCAGCAAAGGCCCAAAGAGCAACCAGAAGAGAAAGGAAGAGGAGAATGAAGATGAGGAGGACAACGAAGATGACGACGAGGCAACGGACAGATGCGAGTCCTCGAAACACAAAGGTAGGAGGAAATCCCATGCTTGCAAAGAGTGCGGACGAAAGTTCAGCCGGGCACATCTTCTCAGAGCTCACCGGCAAACGCACGAGGAAACGCCCAACCGGTGCCCACAATGCGGAAAGAGTTTCTCCCAGTCTTCGAGACTCCAGGCTCACTTACGGACGCACACGGACAAAATCATATGATCGTTCAAAGAGGAATTTAGGAAATTAATTTTAAAAGGGAATGTTTGTTTGCAATTTGGTCGAGGCGTTAAATTTCATTTCAAGTTCTGGTGAAGGAAATGCAAAGCTTGTAGCCTTTTAGTTTAGTTTGAAGATACTCTGAGAGTTTTTTTTTACCTTCATTTCAGTTCCCTAATTTTAGGGATTCCAATATCAACTGAAGAAACAACAAATGTCAGTAAAGACAAGCTGTGTACGCATTGTAAATATCAAAATAGGGCTGTACAGACCATCATTTTTTTTTTTTCAATGGGTGTGATTTTTCGTAACACAAGGTTTAAAAAATCATAATACTTTGTAAATATTTCAAACATTATATGAAGCTGTTGTGTAACAGGAAAGGAGCGCAGTTGTTAAGTCTCTTGTAGCATGCTGGTCTTGTTTTTCATTTAACAAGGTTTTAAATGTGATTGAAAAAAAACAGAGTTAGTGTAACGTGTCTCCTGCGATCGATGCGACCATCTTTACTGACTTTGTACTCAACATGAAATACCTCTTACGTTTTGATGTCATACTGGATTTTTTTATGTGATCTAGACTTTTCATCAACCTGTCACAATTGATAGAAGAAGGCGTACAGTTTAAAAACAAAATGCACAACAGTCGTCATTGCATGACGTGCACAACCAAGAAAGCAGGATGAAGATGATGAGAAATGTTCATTTGAAAGAAATTTCAAGTTCCTAATCCTTCAGCATATTCACAAAGAGGATCTGACTTTCCTGGTATCCTCGACTAGAGTAGCGTCTTCCTGTACTGATTACGTGTAGTGTTTGCTCTACATCTTGAACTTGGAGAAATGCTCAGTTGTTGATATGTTGTTTTTTTCCAGTGTCAATGGCATATATCTGAATATGGAGTCTTCCATATGGAAGTAGTTACCTACCATTTCTAAAAAGGCGGATGGACCCTGTATGTATACCCTATATCGATGGGAACGGTAACAGCGGATTCCCACTTGTTATGCACATTCCCGATCTCGATCCTGAAGTTTTTACAATATCCCTGCCAGTAATAAGCATGATGGGAAAAACATACAAGATGTTACTTCTTGGATCAATACCTCATCGGTGGGACCATATCTTTTGGGACTTCTGCAATATTAGAAGTTAAGATCTGAATCAAAAAGTTTACAAAATGGAACGGGACCGGCTTTTGGCCTACTCATTATTTGACTGTGCATTTAAAAATGTGGCTTATATATTTTTTGCTTCATGCTGTCTATTGTCCCCATAGGAAGGTACCAAGAACTTGCAACCCAAAGATTACAATGAAGGGAAACCTTTTTTTCAACCACATGTACTTTTTTTTTAATTATTATTACAGGCCATTACATGTTACATCATTACTCTATGCTTCTCTTATACTAAGTATCTTCATTAGTAGATTTTAATGAAGTATGTCATCTTTTGCTAGTGCCTAGATAAACCGTTCAATAAGCTGATTAATTCACTGTTTAGCACCCTACCATTTGTTTGGATACTAATTTTAACTACTTCATACTTGTGCTTAGTACTTTCACCTTAGCAGTTCTAGATTTTCTTTAACCGCATAGTCATTTCCAACTTCTTTGTAATTACAAAATAAACTTCATAGATGATTGGTGCATAGAAAAGATAGTTCGCCAATTACTGAAAGAATATTTCCTTTTGTGGCCAGAATGACATTGAGTAAATGACAAATGGTTATATTAGTAAAGTCAATTATTCTAGAGTTGTTGGAACTGAACAGGAACTGGTTATTAGTTAAGCCCAAAGTATTCTTCTCTTGTTGTTTTTTTCTTCATGTGTACATGGAGATGTAGATTTATGAATGCCAATAGCTGCGTTTACATTATTACTCTTCAAATTGCATTAACTTAGACGACACATCTTCTTTGGATAATAATAATAATAATAATAGTAGTAATAATAATAATTAGAGCTAGTTCATTCATTCATTTTCCTTCGGCTTAGTCCCTTATTTATCAGAGGTCGCCACAGGGAATCAGGAAACCTACGCCAACAAGGGGAGAACATGCAACCTTTCCATCGCCAACTGACCTTGCCAGACTCGAACCAGCGACTTTCTTGCTGTGAGGTGACAGTGCTAACCACTGAGCCACCGTGCCGTCCATGGCTACTTCAGTAGCTGTGAAATACCTAAACCTACCAAAATCCATCATCATGATTTTTGGAATGAGTTTTTGCGAGAGGAAATAAATTGATGTTTTAGTTTTGTGTAAATTAATAATGGAAACAAAGCTCTAGAAGAGCTGCAACTAAGAAGCCGTTTACACTGTGTTTTTATTTTAAAAATGAGTACGTTTTGTTTTGGTTTTACCGGGGCCCAGTTAGATTAGCTGGCTAGCCAGTTAAGTTTCAGTTTAATCACTTGTTGTTGCCATGGTATAATGGAGCAGCTGAACTGAGCTACCTTTATGCTACCTAAAACCCAGAATTGGTGCAAACTAAACTGAAACTTGACTGGCTAGCCATGGTACGGGCCCTTGGTGTTCACACTTCACCAGCTTCTTCGACCCATGAAAACAGAGTGTCTTAAAATTGCAGAGACCCTGTTTTAGTTTGGAAACGATTCAGTATAGATCAGGGGTTCTCGAACTCAATCCTGGAGGGCCAGTGTCCTGCAGATTTTAGCTCCACTTTGCCTCAACACACCTGCAAGGATGTTTCTAGAAAGCCTAGTAAGAGCTTGATTAGCTAGCCCAGCTGTGTCTCATTGGGGAACTAAACTTTGCAGGACCCTCCAGGACCGAGTTTGAGAACCCCTGGTATAGATGAACTCAAATGCAAACTTTTGAAACCGAGGTGTGACAATCCAGTCGCTCTCTGGTTGGTATTCGGGACTTGCGTATCGTTCCCTGATTCATCATGCGCTTTTAATATGATCATTACTAAAGCGGTTCAGTTTTGACACCTTTTGGGCAAAATTTGCATCACACACACACACTGTATGTATACCCTAATGTACATATAAAATCTGAAATATACTTTGGGCTTAAGGGCATTTTCATACCGGTAGATTATTTGTTTTGTTCCAATAAATTTCTCCTTGGCTTGGTTGGCCTTCTCAAGGCAACATTTCTAAATGGGCCAACATTTGGCAATAGTCACATGCGAGTAAACTGCCACGTCACTGGTCATAGCATCTCTGTTGTTTATATTCCAGGATTTCACTTCTCTGCCAGAATAGAAAGACTAAAATTCTGCAGGTTTATGGTGGCTTTCTTTGCTTTTTTAAAAAGTGGTTTAAGTAGTTCTTCAGAAATATTAGTCTGGCCAAATTTCACATTGTCTTTTTGAACTTTAGGTTAATGCATGAGTCATTCTGATAGATATTAGCAAAACTAGCACTAGTTAATGTGCCTAGCTCATCATAAATCATGCATGGTCCATTGGGTTTTATGGTTTTCTTGGTTCTGGGCCAAGTGACCTCGGAGCAACTGGTGCAGGTTTTAATCTTTTTAAAAATGCACCAAGAAATGCTCCAAAAGACCAATGTGTAGAGTTTGGTGTATTTAAATGTATTCCAAGTCGCAATAAGCAATTAAAATGACTATTGAAGGACTTGAATTTTGCCTTTGACGGCCCCTTGTGAGCTCATATATTTATGACCACCAATTAAAGAACACTAGCATGTAAGTTCATGTTGGGGCATAGCTGTTTATTCAGTTAGTACTGGCGAATGTGCGATGCGGTTTCTTCTTCTAAAAAACGACATTGCAACTTTGTGCTGTATGTAGTGCCTGAAATTGTGCGCATGTGACTTAAAGACGGTCGTGATGGAACTCAACTGATTGGCATTGATATCAGAAATTGATCATCCTTTTTATTTTTTTTTATGAAACAAAGCAAACAGAAGCCAAACAATCTGAAAAATGAGCTTAGTGATGCAGTCCTTCATTCGCCCACAGAACTGCATTACTCCTAAAACTTACTTGAGAAATGTGGTGTTTATTTTATGTTATGCATGATGACTCTTTTTATCGGTTTATTTTTCTTTTTTTACAAGTCTGTTTTGTTGTGTATTGAAATTAACACTTGTTCTTGTGCCAGACCAATTGGATCAACTCTTTTTCCATGGATCATGGTTAGTAGTTTTGTTACATCACAGCATAGTCTCTTTGAATGGATCTTTACTGGTCTTTTGACCAGTAAATGCTTAGTATTCATTTTCTTTTCCATTTTGTTTCATCTTCAGTATATTTTTTTGCACTGTTTTCCTGTTACTCCAAACATCCATACCTCAGTTTTGTCGGTTGTCTGAAAGCATTACATTGAAATCAGATGTTTTTGTTGGGTTTTTTTTTTTTTTATCTCAGGACTTGTTCATGTAATTTTAGCATATTTTGGTTTATATTCAGTAATTTTTGTAGAAATATACAGGTCTAAATTTTAAAAAGAAGGGGCGATTGTCAAACTGAAATTTGTCATTTTTAGAAAGTGCACAGGTAATTATGAACCACGTACATGGGAAAATAAATACTAAAGTTTTTCAGTGTTGCACAAAAATTTTGGTCTGTGATCAGATGGTTACAAAAGGGAAGGTGTGTATATGTGTGTTTTTGATTGGATGATTTAGTGAATGCCTGTTTTTTTGGAACTAGCATTTGATTTCAATTTTTTTTCCCCAAAAAGTGATTTTTTTTTATCTATCTATCACTGAAATGTCTTTTAATGTTACTGGAAGTAGTTGTACATTTGAATTATGGCAATACATTAAAAGGTGGGAAAATGCATCTGTTGCATTCTTATTTTTGAGTATTGAATTGTATCAACCAAACAATCTGTGACAGTAGGATTGGTTGTGTATCTCTACAATGTATTTCTGAACTGGACAATAGCAAGGATCTTTAGGGAACTGTTTTCTTGAAGGAACACTCCACTTTTAGGGCTCATTTTACAAGTCTACTAGAGGTAAACAATTGAGTTTTAACATTTTTGAATCCATTCAACCCATCTCCGGGTCTGACGGGAGCACTTTTAGCTTAGCTTAGCATAAATCATTGAATCAGATTAGACCATTAGCATCTTATTCAAATAATTCAAAGTTTTTCTTTCCTATTTAAAGCTTTTCTCTTTTGTAGTTACATTGTGTACTAAGACCAACAGTGTATGAAAAGTTGTTTTCTAATATGTCAATGCACCTGTTGTTGCCATGGTGCAGAAATATTCCTTGAATGACAGTAAGTTTCCTTGTTAAAATAGCAACATTTCATTTTCCGTTGGTCTTAGTACACGATGTAACAACGTCATCCAGCTTTAAATAGGTAAATGATTTTTTTTTTTTAAATTGAGTGAGATGCTAATGGTCTAATCTGATTCAATGATTTATGCTAAGCTAAGCTAAAAGTGCTTCTGCCAGACCTGGAGATCGACTGAATGGATTTAAAAATGGTAAACTTAACTCTAGGGGAGTTGTAAAATGAGCCTGTTTTCCAAAACAAATGGAGTGTTATTTTAAGCATGGATGCATAGATGTGCAACCAATAAGATGGCCCAAAGGGTTTGGCTTTTTAATAAATTCTACAGTAAAGTCCTCCAGCAAGATGTAACTTTAAAAAAGCCTTCCTGTTTGATGCTATTGTGACTTTTCTAAGCAGTAACAGCTGTATGACGCTTGCAGTTAGATCTCTATCAGTTGTGGAAATTGCTGCACACTGCAGTGTGTGAGATGCAAAAGACGCCAATAATGTTCTTTTTAAAGAAAGCATTGCCTATTTGAACGTTTTACTTTTTAACTTTTACCTGAGGTTTTTTTGTCAGAAACCAAATAAAAAAATCTGTGTAGTTTTAGTGTTGTAAACAACAACATGAGCGAGGAGTGAGTAAAGTTTTATAGACGCTGTAAAATCAGCTACTTAAATCTCCTTCCATTTTAATTATGATAGATTATTTCTTTCCTCTCAGGTCTTGCTGCCTCTTAAACCTTTGAATTTGTTTCTTTTTTAGCCCAGTTGGCGGATCCTGCAAAGCATTCATAAGATGCGTCAAAAGTAATGGGGAAAACACTGGTAAACAGCTACCCACAGTTAGAATCACTCACCAGCTGCTTTATAAGGTAAACCTGTTCAATGTTTAATGCAAATATCTCATCAGCCAATCACACGGCGGCAACTCAATGCATTTAATGTGTGTAGATGTGGTCAAAATTATCTTCTAAAGTTTAAACTGAGCATCAGAATGAGGAAGAAAGATGATTTAAAACTAGGATTATGACAATGTCTAATGTTCTTGTTGCGATTAATTGCTTTAGCTTATATCACGGTATATGGTATCACAACATTCACCTAAGCTGCAAAAAGGGTTACTTAAATGGGTATAATAGCTAAAAATACATGGTGTTTTATTGCTTTATACATGATCAGAGTACGTAAATGTTTCGACTAAATTTCAAAAGGACTATAAAGTGCATTTGTTAACACTTGGCGATAGCCTCATTAGCAAATGTTGGTTATTAAATTAAAATCAATAGTGAGAAAAGGACAAATTTACTACATTAAGTGTGTTATTAATTTAAAAATACAACTGAATATTATTAGTTATTAACTACAATTAATAAAAGGATTACGACTATGATTTTAATATGGTATTATTGACAATACCTAAACATTTTACATAACCGAAGATTAATAAAAATGTTATAGTTTTCTAAGGGGAGTTTAGTTGGGAGAGCCTTATTTCACAGCGTTAATTTAAAATATCCCTATGAGTAGTCAGAACTTTCAGTCAATATTTCAGTATGTAGTAGGCCATGTTAACGTGAAAATGTTAATGTTTGACCTATTAAGCTAACCAATTATGTCTGAGCATTTTGGTGCTTTTATGAACAACTACAAATACAGTGGGACTTATTAAAAACTACTCTGAATTATTTGAACCTTTATTCACAGTTCATTATCTTGATATATTGAATATTGGCATATGACCATTTCAAACATAAAAGCCCATCTGGCAATATCATGACATGTTTTGAGTATTTCAGAGATTTTCTTGTCCAATCATGTCTATGGTTTACAGAGAATGGTCAAAAAAGAGCAGCTAAGAGAATGCTTTTGTGCGCACATAAAACTAAATAACAACTTAAGTCAGCAGTTTCTTCTCTTCAGTGTCAGTATAGGGTGCACGTTCATGGGGGGTTATACATTCAATTCAATTCATCTTTATTTCTATAGCGCTTTTACAATGTAGATTGAGTCAAAGCAGCTTAACATAAGAAGTTCTAGTAAATTGAAACTGCGTCAGTCCAGTTTTCAGAGTTCAGAGAAGTTCAGTTCAGTGTGGTCAGTGTGCTGAAAGTCCAAACACTGAAAAGCAAATCCATCGATGCGCAGCTCCACAAGTCACAAACCAAGCAAGCCAGTGGCGAGGAACAAACTTCACCAAATGACGAAAGTGAAGGGGGAAAAAAAAACTAGAGAGAAACCAGGCTCAGTTGGGCATGACCATTTCTCCTCTGGCCAAACTTCTTGTGCAGAGCTGCAGTCTAGGCACCAGATTTTGGAGAATGCTGGACGCCCATCGTGGAGAAGCTGCAGCTGTGAGTAGATCACCGGCGGGTGTTTAGGCTGACCCACAAGATCAATGCAGAGACTCGTCTGTCACTGGGGTCTTTCAGGAATCAGTCTCATGCTCTCCGCTCCTCCATGACCACCACACCATCTGTTCAGGATACGGCCTGGTCCAGGATTATGGAGACCTCTAGAAGTCCTCTATGGTTGGCATAATCTCTTCATATGTGTTGTCCTTTAACACATGACTCCACAGAGCTAATGAGCGCCCTGTACTGACACTGAGGAGAAGAACTGTTGAATAAAGTCATTATTTTTGAGTGCACAAAAGTAATCTTGTAGCTTGATGTTATTTTGATTGAACCACTGAGGGCTTATGGTCTGTTTTAAGGATGTATTTTTCTGGACTTTGAAAGATGACCGTTCCCCTTTATGGAGGATGAGGGAGCGCTCCGATTTCATCTAAAATACTGAAGATGAAAGAAGGTCTTAGGGGATTGAAATGATATGAGGGTGAGTGATTAATTACAGAATTGCACGAGTTCACCCTTGCATCTAATCTGATTGAACAAATAGTGAGCATATTTTGCTGTGCTCTTAATGGAGGGGTCTATGGTACAAATAATTAAGACAAAACAGTCCAAACCTGGTAGTGTTAATGATAAAGTGGCCGATGAGTGTGTAGTTATATTAGCTGTCTATGTAATTTACTGAAATGCCTTTTGAATAAGCATGCCATGCAAGGCCAAAAAGTGGACTGTTATCTGGGTAACATTTGACTTCATTAGCATATGTGCCTCAGTTTCACTACTTAGTGTTTTGAACAGCCAGTAAATTTGCATTATTTATACATTGTGCATAAAACCTATTTATAGTATGGGCATTTCATGCACGTAATGTATAATTAAATATTTAATATTCAATTCCGGTTTATTTGTATAATGCTTTACACAGCAATTATTGTCACAGCAGTGTGCGCATTATTACATTACAATCAAATTCGGAAAAGTTAAGGTTATTAGTTACCATAACTTTATTAGTTACTAATAATTTAATTAACTAGTAACTAATAGCTTATAACAACTTAAGTAATTATATATAAACAGTTAACCTGCAGTTATATAGTATATAGGTGATATCTATGTGTACATGTACAATAAAGTGTATTATTAAAAGCTCATGTGTTCATATTCCCACTTCTCATTCTGGTTGAGAAAATAATTTAGTGTTTTATTATTTGATTTCCACTTACATCTTTCATTTAAGCATCTTATTTGCATAATCATATCATTTATTAGATGTTGTTTCAGTTTTCATGAAATGGAAATGCAACATTTACACTCATTAGATGCAATGTGTACTTCCACAGCCCCATTGTCCTTTGCAAAGGAATGCGGGTGCCCTCATTTACATAATCATCGTTTAACCCGATATTTATTAATCCACTTCACTCTGAAGTGCCCGAGCATTTGATGTTTAGCTTTTGTCGCGAAGCGTATCCTTCGGGTGATGTGTGAAGATTGCATTTTAACGAGTCGGAGAACATCTGGCAGCACAAAACACTGTTATCTTAGCCCGTGCAGATGTTTATTTCATTTCCCCTCAGCCGCGAAGAAAAACGCGCATTTGTCGGAAGTAAACAAAGTAGCGGCTCAGTAAAAACGGCGAAGCTGCGCGCGCATTTACATTTTTACGACGGAAGTGGAACGGCTGAAACCCAGAGGAAAGCGACAACGGGAGTGAAAACGAAGCGGAATTAGTCAATGAGAGGGAGGAGAGAGAGAGAAAAAGAGAGAGAGAGGAGTGTGTGCGACAGGGAGGCTGCTGGACGCTGGGGCCGAGGTGGACGTGGCGGGTCCGGTAGGGGTTTGATGTGGGTTCCGCTAACAGCGCGTTGACGGCCGAAAAAAAGCAATGAAAAGGTAAAAAGAAAGAGAGAAAGTCGCTGATGCGTCCTTTCAAGCTGTTTTCATCTGTTTTTTCCTCCTCCTGATAGGTGGTGATGAGAGTGTGCACGAACAGTCGCGCAACTCAACAACACGTTCGCTCCTCGGTCGCGTTTTTGCATTGTTACGCAAAGGTGAACGAGTCGACGTTCGCGTTCAAAAGTTGCAGCTGGCTCAACTTTCCCTCAGCGGATCGTTCGGTTGGCTGATGCAGCTCCGTTCAGCTACAAACAAGATGGCCACTGGCTCGCGCACGCTGAAGCTGTGGCATTTTCACCCTCCTGCCTTTGTATGTTCTTCATCACCACCGCTGGAAACACCGAAACGCGCCCTGCGTGCCGATGTACCCGCTATTCGACACCCGTTCAGTGCTCGTATCACGCGTTCGTCGTCCCCGGTCGTCATGGATTAAACTGTTCCGTTATAGGAAAAAAAATGCTAAAGATTTATAGTGTGTAAAACGCCGCCAGATTCAAGAAAGGCAGCAGAAAAGTGCATGATGCGTGTCGAACTAGCGAAGCTGCCTTTGACTAGTTGCTTGATTGTGTTTTCCTTCCTTCAGTGAGCTCTACTAGATTTTCTGCGCGTTTTTATAATGCACATCTATGTTGAGTTTTATATACGTTTTTTGTTCAGTATTTCGATTTTCGCCGGCCTAAAACGTGCACTTTCAGACACACAATTACTCGGATGACACAACGCTGCAATTATACCAGCGCCAATCGAGCTCTTTTGTTGTGTTGCTTCATGCATTTATTTGGTTTTTATATCATTTGTGATCTTTTGTAACAAAACCTGACGTGAACACCTGGTTGTAATGTTTATCTAATGTGTCAAGCTGACTTTGACATCCTGAGGTGTGGATGCTAATGTCAAATTGGACGTTTCCATGCATATTTGCTATAAGCATGTATTAGTGTGCTGCATAGCAGATATACACCATGCGTGTCAATATGTTGTTTTGCATGAATACGTTTGTCACATGCATTCAAGAACAGCCATTTTGAAATGACGTTTGAAGTGCATGCAGAATATCAAATGGTGTAAATTTGTTTAATTGAGCTTTGTTTTGATGCTTTTGACTTTGGTGTAGATTGAAATTTTACACAATATCCTGCACATGGCTCATTCAAGTCATGGAATAATTGCATTGGAGATGAGTGCACTCTGATCTTTGTGACCATAAGAATTGCATGAGAGAATAAGTTGCAATTATGAATGTACTTAAAGCAATATAAGTTTGCACGAATTTAGTTTATTTTGGAAACATGCATTAAAGCTAGCCAAAACGTGACATTTATATGACTGGATTATAACAAAACAGACTTGTGACAAACTACGTTTCCCATCATGCTCTGTGGTATATGATAAAATGCACAGTCGCGCACACATTTTGTGTTCTTTGTTTTTTCATGATGTTGTGCAAAACAATAAACCTTCCCGTTTGTTTGGAAGAGAAAAAGTCTCCACTTACTCAGCTCAAATTTTATAATCAAGTACATTCAGAACAACTTTCTTAAATCACAATTCCCCAAATCCACAGATAAAGCACACTCACTATTTTCTGTATCCGAGTCTATTTTTTTATTTACCACTGGACCATGGAGTAATTAAAAGAGTATATTGTGTTGTTTTTCCTCCATCCATGTGCCCCTGTGAATTTTTTTTTTGCATTAATAATAAATATGTTAGTACATGCCTATTTCTACTTTCTCAGGGTATCAAACGTGGGTTCCATAGCAAATTATTGGCAAAGTTATAAATTTTAAAGTCTTTAATCTTGTTCATTGAATTTTGCTTCGTGTCCTCCCCATCCAGGAGCCAGGGGACTCTCGGTTGTTCCTAACCCTGGACAGAGGTTGCCGTGGCAGCAGTGACAATCCCCACTCAGGAACAACCCCACTTTTATCTCTGTGAAAGTAAGGTATCGTCCTCATAACGGAAGCTTCGGTCAGACGGTGGACTCGCTTCCACCAGGATGGCGGAGTTGGAGACAGAATGCATCACTTTAGGACTAAATAATTTAGTGTCTGAATGCGGCACTCCTCCACATGACCCTTTACACTCGGATTGTGCCACGCCGACCCTGACCATGCTGTCGTCAGAATGTAGCACCCCAACGCTCAGCTCGCTGGCCTCAGAGATCGTGGAGCCCATGGCCATGCTGCCATGCATCAAAAGTGAGCCGGACCTGGACCCCATCCGCACCGTGGACCTGTCGGTGATCCAGCCCCTGAGCACGGCCGAGCTGGGCTCCGATCAGATCAAAATGGAGATCAGCGGCCTCGACTACATTAAATCCGAGCACCACAGCGACCTCCATTGCTTTCACAGCACGGAGCTGGACTCCTACAAGTCACACTATGAACCCAGTCTGGTGTTCGATTACATTAGCCACGTCTCGGACAGCCTGGAGTACATCAAGTCGGAGCATCACTCGGACCTGCACAGCTACTACGCCAGCGAGCTGGGCACCATTAAGACAGAGTACGAACCCATCTTCATGACCAGCCACATCAAGACCGAAATGAACGGTTTGGAGTCCATCCACATGGCGGAGTTGCGCACGGAGCTCAATAAACTCCGGCCGGAAACCCTCATTGATGGCATGGGAAAACTGGACTCTGACTTCTCCTCCAATACTCTTTACGAACTTACATCAGTCCATGCGAACAAAGCGCACCACCCAACCAGCACAAAAGGCCACGGGCCGACGCCACGCAAACCTCGTAACCCCACAGGCGAGAAACCATTCTCCTGCGCTCAATGTGGGAAGAACTTCAGCACCCTGGGGAACCTGAAAACTCACAAGCGCATCCACACCGGCGAGAGGCCTTACACTTGCTCCCAGTGCGGAAAGAGCTTCGGTCAGGCCGGCAACTTGAAAAGGCACCAGCTCATCCACACGGGGCAAAAACCTTACACCTGCGCGCACTGCCCGAAGGGTTTCACCAAAGCGGACGACCTCCGCTCGCACCAGCGGCTGCACACGGGCGAAAAGCCCTTCAGCTGCGCTGAGTGCGGCAAGAGCTTCAGTCAAACCAAGGAACTCAAAGCCCACCAGTTGAGCCACACAGGGGAGCGGCCCTTTTGCTGTTCACTGTGCGGCAAGAGCTTCAGCAAAGAGACGAGTTACCGCAATCACCAGCAAATCCACATGGGCGAGAAGCCGTACAGCTGCTCCCAGTGTGGTAAATCTTTCAGCAATTCAGGGGTCCTCAAAACGCACGAGAAGATTCACTCTGGGGAGCGACCGTTCGGCTGCACCCAGTGCGGCAAGCATTTCGGTCGCTTAGGACATCTAAAAGCACACCAGCAGATCCACACGGGCGAGCGGCCGTACGCCTGCCAGCAGTGCGGCAAGAATTTCAGCCAATCAGGTCATCTCAAAGCACACGAGCAGATCCACAAACGAGAACGGCCCGATCTTAGCAGTGGCAGCAGTCTCAGTAACGATAGTAGCTAAAAGAAACCTCATTACGTCTCAAAAGTATTACTCTTTTGTTTCCGTTTTTTCGTTTTGTTTCATTTTTTTTTATAAAAGCTACAATATATATAAATATATTATAAAATATATATGTTTTCATACTTTACGTCTCCTCTTCTTTTTCTTACTCCTCTTTTGGGTACAGTCGTGACTGATTTTCTGATCTGAAAGTGTCTATGTTTGGGATCGGTCAGCTTACAGAGAGTCTTTGTATCTTGTCTGATCAGTGTCGTAGTGAGTGCCATTTTCTAGTTTGCTTTCCTCCAGTAAAATACTCCGTGTACGTTTATTGATAATATGTAATTCTCCAACCATGTACTGGAATGAATTATTAAAGAAACTAATGTTTAAAAACTGATCATCTGCTGTTATTTTTATTTAATTTTTTACTCTGAATATGAAGTACTTAAGTTGTGTTTTTGCTGTGCTTTTGAAGAGGAAATTCAATTGCAGAATGTTTGATTTAACTGTTAAAGGGGTAGTTTACCTGAAAATGAAAGACAGAAGTTGAACACAAAGGAAGATGTAATGAAAAATGATGGGGGAAATAAAAGCCATTGACTTCTATAGTATTATTTGTTCCTACTATGGTTGTCAGTGGCTGCTTCCCCCCCCCCAACGTTCTTCAGAATATCTAGTTTTGTGTTCAATAGATGAAAGAAATTCATTAAAGTTTAGTGCGAGTAAATGAGGAAATTTTTGATTTGGGTGAACTATCCCTTTAACTATTTAATAACTACACTGAAAAACTCAATGTTACAGCTGGTGAGTGAGGCGCAGATTTGTTTAAACCATTGGTGATTGTGACTATTTTAGTATTTGAGCATTTCCAACAGTGACACTTCTTAACAGCACGTGCAGGTTTTGTTTACTTCTATTCCAATGAAAGCTGGACTTCCTGCCAAAGCACACCAACAAATGTGAAAATGTCAAAAAGTAAGGCTTCTTTTACTCTTTGAACGGGTATCAGTTGTTCAAAAGTTGTCCGATTTTTATATTTACATGTCATTCTTATGAGTCATAAAGTGTTTAGCGCAGTTTGTTGACTAGCCTTAATCATCTGTGTGGAATTTCTTACACAGAGGTGTTTGCTGGAGAAACGCGGAGTGCACATATGCTTTCAATCAGTTTGGGTTTTTAACTAATACTTAATCCGCAACAAAAAGAGAAGTTTAGCAGGTCTATATCAAATATGATAACCAAGAAATTGTTGATATTTAATGTTAAAATCAAGCATTCTGCATTTGCATTCATCCCAGTATTTAAAGGGACAGTTCACCCAAAACTGAAAATTCTGTCATTTAATCAACCTTCATTTTTTTCAAACCTATTTGGCTTTTATTTCTTCTGTTAAACACAAAAGAAGATATTTTGAAGAAAGCTTGTAGTACCAATTGACTTTACAGTATTTGTTTTTCCCATCATGGAAGTCAATGGTTACAGGTTTCCAACATTTTTCAAAATAACTTGTGTTCGACAGGAAAAAGGAAAGTCATAAAGATTTGGAAACACTTGAGAGTCAATTTCATTTTTTGGGGAGGGGGGGTGAACCATCCCATTAACAGTGTAAAATTCAGTCTCTTCCATATTTATTAGCAGTTTTGATGTGTATATTCATTTAGATGTAATTCTATGGGCCAGTCTGCACATGTTTTTTCTCTCTCTTCAGCACTGATTATATTTTCAAGTCCTTTGAGAATTGTTGAGCTTGTTTTGTTTGACTCCAAATAGTTATTATGGATGTTTATCACCTAATTGGCATCCCAGTAGTCTCCTCTTTCACAAGGGAGTCTGTCTAAAGTAGGTTAACGTGAACTTGGCGTAAACCAAAGACATTTGGATGTTTTGTTTTAGTGTGCGCGCATTAAAATGTTGCAGATGTTAAAATATGAATGTTATTGTTCTTTAACAAGGAGTTGTTACTGTCTGTCCATGCCTTGTAATTATTCGAGCTGCATTAAGTAATGTTAAATGGTTTCAAAGTGCAGTTAACTTAACAGTGTAATGCGTTGCCAGTAGCTTCACTGTTTTTTTTAAGCATGTGGACTAATAGAAAAGCATAAAGGCTTGATTCCCACTGAACTCCCAGCTGTTCCAGGGTAATTAGAGAACTAAATGCATCTGTTGTGTACCAACCTGAATGACTTCAAGCTGTGTTTTGCCTAGCAGGATCTTCTGAGTCAGATCTGTGTTCATGCTTCTGGCTGATATTTTCTTTCGCAATGTCGGACGCCAAAAGGATTTAAAGATTGCTTTCTGTTGTTTGTGGATATTTATTATAAAAGTAGTTATTACATGTCTTTGATTTTAAAGGGATGTATCTGAAAAGGTGAAAGAGTTCTGATGGTTTTATTTTTTTGCATGATGCTTAATTTTGTATATAACTTTCATGCGCAGGATTCTTAAATCTGGTAGTCAGCAGAGGTCGCTGTCTTCTCTTCACTTAGTCTGCTGGCATCAACATATCTGCTCATATTTCAAGATGCTAATGAGCTGATCATGTAAGTAATCAACACTACTTTATGTTCTTGTATTGTCTTTTTAAACCAGTTCCCTTTTCATTTTTATAATTTCTTATATACAATAGTTAAGCCAGTAATAAAAATTGCCTCACCATTTATTCACATTCAAGTGGATGCAAATGTTGAATACAAAAGAAGATATTTTGAAGAATGTTGGAACTAATGGTATTTCACAGAAGAAAGAAATTTAACCATGTTTAGAACCAGTGGAGGAAGAGTAAATGGTGGCAAAATTGTAGGAACTACTGCTTTAAACCTAGTTTATTTGTGGTCCAAAAATGGGTTACTGGCAAATTTTCTCCTAAAGTTTGTTTTTGGTTTCCGTTTGGTAATTTATTTTAGCGAGGAAAAAAAACATTTGAAGATTTTATTTAATGTTGAGGCAGGTTATTAAAAGTAAAAATTAAGTGTTGATTTTTATGGCATACGTTTGCAACCATAATAACATTCAGAACATTGCAGAGTGTTTATTAAAAACCTAAAAATAGCTATTTTGAAGATAACTTGTCCCCATGGTTGTGTTTAGGTCATTTTTACAACATAAAATTTACGTTCTAGAGATTTAATTCATATGCTTTTAATAGCATGTAAGCTAACACTTCATAACTATAAAAGATTGCAGAATTACATGACTGAGATTTGTGAATGCTGCATTTGATTAAAAAAGTAATAATGATTAAAGAATTTTAAATTAATAGCTATTAAATATTGCTATTGTTATAGAGTAAAAAAATATATCAACTTCTGTGGACCTCTGCATGTGCTACAGTCATTTCATTGTAGCCTACTGGCTAACTGACAATGATTTCTTCTCAGTCATTTATTCAGTCATTATCTAAATATATTCCAAAGGCCACATTAAACATTAACATTATAGGAACGTTAGAAAAACATTCTAGCTACAAACCAAAAACTAACGTTCAACATTTCCAAGAGAACTTCCCATCCCCAACAGGGATGCTGATTGGTGTCAAAGTTAAACCAGTCAATTAGTATTTTTGGAGTTGAAGATATCTTTAACAAGAAGTATAAAGTGTTAATATTGTTCTAATTCACGTTTTAATTCGGTAAAAAGCCTTGAGAGTATTGCCGCAAAATGACGTAACGTCACCTACCTTTGTTGGAGTTGGGGTAAGTAAATTTAACAGTAAATTAGCATTTTTTGGGGTGAACTTTTACATGAAGAGCTCATCAAGTTAACGTTAAATTAACAAGTGACAAAACTGGAGCGCGCGCTTTTGATAACGTCATTGTGTTTAGTTGTGAATGCTAGCTAGTTATCGTGTAAACAAGTCTAGCTAGCCAAGTATTAGGCTATCTATTATTATTTTTTCTAATTAGTCTTAGAGTAACATAATAAGCCTACAGGTTCAGTGAAGATGGAAGATAAAACCCAGGAGAAATGTCGAACCAAAACAACCGAACCAAATATGTACGTTGAGGAGCGCCACCTGCTGTTTTTACTCTATAGGTATGTTTCCTGAATGACAAGTGAGATGTACAACCTGAGCTAGTAGAAGCGAATGCATTATTACCTCAAACACTTCAGTCAGAATACACTGTAAAATGCTGTTTTATTTGGTTTCCAGTTCTGTGCATATACTGCAAACACAAGCATTATTATGTCAGATCAAAATCTGCGACTGCCGGACATGGTTGAAGAGCTGGAGGTGGAAACCACTTTTCCATCTACAACCTCTTCCACGACTGTGATGACTTTTGTTCTCGAGGAGGAGCTGGAGGTTGTTTTGACACTGTAGAAGAAAGGCAATAGTTATGAGACTTTGATTTTAAACATCCTAAACAGTATTTTCTTTTTAGTGTAGGATTTGGATCTGAATGACAGGCCTGAAGGAGCAGAAATCAACAGCTAAACTCACGTGGCTTCTCCATCCAGCAGTCTCCTGTACTCTGCGATCTCCATCTCCAGTCTGGTCTTGATGTCCAGAAGCATCTGATAGTCATGACGTTGGCGCTCCAGATCAGCCCGAAGCTGCACTATCTGCTCCTCCTGGACAGTGACCTAAAAACACAGAGGATTTCATCAGGTATGAGTTAATTCGGTCCTGTTCTTCAGCTCTTATGTGATATAAAGATATTGAATACATACATGTGTGTACATACCAAGGTTATTTTAGTAAACAAAAACTACGACTAAAACTATTGGTTAAAAAACATTTTGTTAATTGAAATAAAATTCAAAACTGATCTAAAATGGTAATTAGTGAAAATTATTATAATTATTTTCTGAATTAATAAGCACTCATTCTGTGGTGGACCTGCGGCTATTTGGAGAAATACCTGTAGATGCAAATTTACAGACAAACATATCAGTCACGCTCATAATCATATACACGCAACACGTGTCAATCTTTTCTTCATTTACTAAAACATGTAAACCATGCATGTTTAACTAAATATATGGCATGATCTTTAATATAAAGAAGTTTGTCTGAATTATTCATCATTTTTTATTTTATTTGTTGCATTTATATTGTTCTGGATTCAGTGTTTGTACAAATGATTGTTTCATTTTATTACTAAGAGATTTTCACAAGAGTGAATGTAAGCTGTGCAAACACTAAACTTTGCCTTGCTCTACACTGGATGTGTGACTCTGGAATTGCTAAAACTCAAACGAAATATTAAAACGAAATAGAAAGTGTCCGCAAGATAAAAACGAACTAAAACTAACAAAATCATTAATGGAACAAACTAAACTCATTTATTCATTCATTTACCTTCGGCTTAGTCCCTTATTTATCAGGGGTCGCCACAGCCAACTATTCCAGCCTGTTTTTTATGCAGCGGATGCCCTTCCAGCCGCAACCCAGTACTGGGAAACATCCATACACACTTATTCACACACACACACTCATACACTACAGCCAGACTTTGGGGAAACTAGAGCACCCGGAAGAAACGCAACACAGGGAGAACATGCAAACTCCACACAGAAATGCCAACTGACCCAGCCGGGACTCAAACCAGCGACCCTCTTGCTGTGAGGCGACAGTGCTAACCACTAAGCCATTGTGCCCCCCACAAACTAAACTAAATCTAACAAATTTGAGAATAGTATCAAGATAAAAACTCGTTTTGTTTGTACACATAAATGTAATAACTAATTTAAAAATGCTAATCTATAATAACCATGGTCCATACAGGTTTAAAGGTGATTAAATGATGACTGGATTTTAATGTTTGTGTGAACCTTTGCTTCACGCTCTTAAAACAGAACCAAGAAGGGGTTTTCACAATGATGCTATAAAAAGGTTGTTTTCCCAAAAAAATCTTTTGAATAAGAATCTGAAAAGAACCTTTTCCCACAATAAAGAGCCTTTTGGTGAATGAAAAGCATCTATGGCTGTTAAAGGTTCTTCATGGAACCATTTATACCAATAAAGAACCTTTATTTTGAGTGTAATGTAATGCAATGTGTGTATTTCTATAGCGCATTTATCATGTATGGTCATACACCCAAAGCGCTTCACAATCATGGGGGGGGTCTCTCCACACCACCCCCACCAGTGTGCAGCATCCACTTGGATGATGCAACGGCAGCCACAGGACAACGGTGCCAGTGCGCTCACCACACACCAGCTATAGAAGTGGAGAGACAGTGATAGAGCCAATTCGGTGGATGGAGATGATTGGGAGGCCATGATAGGGTCGATGGAGGGAATTTGGCGAGGAGGACAGTGTGAAATTTCACATTAAATAGAGTTTTGAAAACTAGGCTTTAATCTGCTAACCTGATGCTGGTAGCTAGAGAGCTTCACAGAGTAACGATTCTTTGTGTCAGACAGCGTGCTCTCCAACGATGCTTTCTAGAAGGCAAAGAACACACAAATTCACAAACCAGTTAAAAAATGCAAATATAACCAGTCAAGAGCTGCAAATGAACCATCTCTGACCATGGCTAGGAGGGACTGGAGTTCAATTTCCAACGCCTGCAGTCTGGATTTGACCGCGTTGATTTCAGAGCGAGATGTTTTCAGGTCTGTGGTGCTGGTGACCACCACTTGTTTCAGAGTTTCTGTCTAAAATAGATAATTAAGAGATGTTAATGAGCCGTTTCCACATCATTTGGACAGTATTATTAGGACTTGTGTGTGTTTTGATGAATCTCACCTTTGTCTTGAACCACTGCTCCAGATCTCTTTGGTTCTTCGCTGTGACCGATTCATAATGCTCACGGATTTCTGCCAGGATTTTGGTGAGATCTTGCTGTGGAGCGGCGTCTACCTCGACGTGGACCTGTCCGCTCATTTGTCCGCGCGCAGCCAAGAGATCCTAAGATAGGTGTGAGAATTCATAACATGTCATACTGTATGTCAAGTACTAGACACATTAGTAAAGAACATCACTTGAAAAAATAAATAAATAAATATATATATATATATATATATATATATATAT
>CAIGQW010054307.1:2865533-2881153 GCA_903798125.1 Danio choprae
GTGCTACCCACTGCGCCACTGTGAGGCCCTCTTGTAGGATTTATATAAAATTTAAAAAATATAAAATTACTCAAATTATAACTAAGAGCAAAATCTATAAGTGATCACAGATGAATTAGTCCTGCAATATTAGGAAATTATATCATTATTATTTATTCATTCATTTTCCTTCAGCTTAGTCCCTTTATTCATCAGGGGTCACCCCAGCAGAATGAACCGCCAACTGATCCAGCATATGTTTTACACAGCGGATGCCCGTTCAGCTGCAACCCAGTACTGGGAAACATCCATACACACTCATTCACACTCATACACTACGGACAATTTAGTTTATTCAATTCACCTACAGCGCATGTGTTTGGACTGTGGGGGAAACCGGAGCACCCAGAGGAAACCCACACAAACACGGGCAGAATATGCAAACTCCACACAGAAATGCCAACTGGCCCAGCCGGGACTCTAACCAGTGACCTTCTTGCTGTGAGGCAACAGTGCTAACCACTGAGCCACCGTGTCGCCCCCTTATTATTCATTATTAGCGTTTATTTCTATAGTTTTATGTTCACTCAACATTGAAAAAAAAATATACAACATTTTCACTGACTTGTTTCAACTAACCTGATTCTTATCAGTTCATCTGAAACCCACTTCAAGCAAGCTAAACCTGCTTTTAATTGCTTGCTGTTTAATCAGGCTAATTTTGAAGCATGGGTTTTAGGCAACAACTGCACTGTTTAAATGTAGCTGTAAAAAAAAATGTTAATGCAGACAAATGGCAATTTATATATAATTTCTGATATCAGATAATAAAATCACATCCACAATTAAAAAAACATTGGATCAACTTAAATTACTTCAACATATTACACCTAAAAGAATTAAGATTTTTTAAATTAAATTTATTACTGAAAATATTAAGCTGAAAAATAATTGTCAAACAACAATAATCATAAAACGTACAGTGCAATTGTTTTTCATTGTAAAATAGTTTTTTTAAAAATTGAGCCCAGCCAATTTAAAATTTGCCTATAAAAAAACGTGAACAAAGAAAAATAAACACCAAAGTACCACAAAGAATAATATACACTAACAAGAACTGAACAAAAAAAACCCTAAATGGTCTGTGCCCTACATAAAATGTCTTAAAACGTTTTATTTGTGCTAAACAATAGACAGGTCAACTGCATATAAAATGAGGTTGCATGACCATTTCCCTGTAATATTCCTTTTTTCTTATCACACTGATAAGATATGATCGTCAATATACTGAACACTCCTAATGCAAGAATCAAAGGTTTCATATAAGCAGACAGAAATTAAAACTAACAAATTTCATGAAATCCATGACTTCATTCTAATGAAATAAACTTTAAGGAATTTCTTTAGAATCTCAATGAACCAGTCAAATTTTAACATGCCATCCTAACCTGTCTTCAGCCACACCTGCAGCCTTGGGGAATTTGGCAATAGTTTCATGGTCCACCCCCTCAGGCAATCCAACCACTCCCTCTCTTCTTTTGTCCACATAAAAAGGGACAAGGGTCATCTTCTCCTTACTCATCCACTCACTTCTTCTCCAGGCAGAGCAGACGACGACAGCAAGACTCCATCAAAATGATGTCTTCTTCATCCACCCGCAGCTATATGTCCTCAGGAGGATCTTCTCGCCTCTCTGTCGCTGGTGGTGGAGCTGCTCGTGTCACAGGAATGCGTGCCGGTAGTGTGTATGGAGGAGCAGGAGGATCCGGGGTTCGCATCTCCAGTTCTTCTCTTTCTCGATCCTACTCTTCTGGAAGCACTGGCTATGGCGCTGGCTTTAACCTGACTGATGCCATTGATGTGTCTGCAAATGAGAAAGCCACCATGCAAAACCTCAATGACCGTCTGGCCTCCTACCTGGAGAAGGTGCGCTCCCTGGAGAAGGCCAACACAGATCTTGAGCTGAAGATCCGCCAGTTCCTGGACAGCAAGACGGCTCCCTCTGCTCGTGACTACAGTGCCTACTACGCAACAATCAGTGACCTCCAGATCAAGGTACTGTATGTGACATAACATGTTAGTCAAGTCAATCATTAAAGTACCTTTAGACAATAATTAACCAGTTATCAATAATAATTAACCATGATTTCTCATTCCCATAGTATATATTCTGAGCATGCACAAAAATAACTGTAATTGAGATCAATTTAGCATCTTTTTAGAAACGTATTTATTCTGTGCCACTGTAGATCCAGCATGCCACAGGTTTAAATGGAGGGATCTACTTGAGCATTGACAACGCCAAGCTGGCTGCAGATGACTTCAGAGTCAAGTAGGTTACTTGCAATACAAACACCACTTTTAAAGATCTGTAAAGATCCAAAGCACTTATATTGGTTTTACTTGTACAGGTATGAGAATGAGCTGAGCATGAGGCAGTCTGTAGAAGCAGACATCGCTGGCTTGAGGAAGGTGCTGGATGAGCTCACAATGACCAGATCTGACCTGGAGATGCAGATCGAGGGTCTTAGAGAAGAACTGATCTTCCTCAAGAAGAACCACGAGGAGGTAAAATGGTGTTTGGTTCACACTCAGTAGTTCCTATTGATATGCGGGTCTGCCAAATGCTCAGTGGATTGCTATTGTACCTTCAGGAACTCTTGACAGTGCGTGCCCAGATGACCGGACAAGTCAACGTAGAGGTCGATGCAGCACCACAAGAAGACCTGACAAAGGTCATGGCTGAAATTCGTGAGCACTATGAATCAGTTGCTGCCAAGAACCGCAAAGATCTTGAGGCTTGGTTCCAGGCCAAGGTAAAAAATCTGATTTTATTTTTTTAAAGTAAAAACATTGATTTATATATCAAACCAACAAAAGACTTATTTGACTGTTTTGCCTTTCACAGACCGAAATCCTCACCAAAGAAGTCGCTGTGAGCACAGAAACCCTTCAAATATCCCGCTCTGAAATCACAGAGGTTAAGCGCACACTCCAGAGTCTTGAAATCGAACTACAGTCACAACTCAGCATGGTGAGCAAGCAGAGAGAATTCTTCTAAATGTGTGATGACAATGTGTGCCATAGTTATAGGATATAAAACTTAATAAATACATTTTTCCCAAACAGAAAGCGTCATTGGAAGGCACTCTGGCAGACACACAGGCCCGCTACGCCAACATGTTGTCTGGCTACCAGTTCCAAGTGAGCAGCCTGGAAGAGCAACTGATGCAGCTCCGTTCTGATCTGGAGCGTCAAAGCCAGGAATACAAGATGCTTCTGGACATCAAGACCAGACTGGAAATGGAGATTGCAGAGTACAGAAGACTGCTGGATGGGGAGGCTACAAGGTGAGACACAACTACAACACAAATCTGATCAAACCAACACTAAGAGTAAACTATAGTGTCATCACGCAATCAGGGTTTTATTATAATAAACACATTTGGAGTAAGATGGAGATTTCTGTCTGGCATTTCTGTAATGTCTTTATTTCTACCTCAACAGTGTCTCAACCTCAAGCTCAAGCTCCACTACACGCAAAGTGGTAACCATTGTGGAGGAGGTTGTGGATGGCAAAGTGGTCAGCTCATCCTCCAAATCTACGAGCGAGGTTGTGTCTCAAAAGCATTAAGCAACAGCAATTCACCTCAAGAGTGCTAAAAAGAACAATAAAATGGTCTTACTGTGAATTTCTCGTGTTGGTCCAGTTTTTCCTGTTTGGTTGTGGTGACATGTTTGGATATTTAGGCATTTAGATTTTAAAAATATATCCACCGATATTAGCCTTTTTGTGGTATGACAATGAAGATTAGAAAAACACTTAAGACCCAATTAAATTCTCTGTTCTTTAAGTGCTAATATACAACATTTTTATTTTAAAAAAACTTGATGCATTGATATATTAAATAACAATGTAATAAATTATTTCCATTTATAAAAATTTTTAAATGGCTCACGTTACACAACTACACCTCTAAATTAATAAACGTAGCTCTCTCGAGCATGCTCACGCTCACAAGTTTTGACCACATCAATGTATCATTGAGAATAGGAAGAAGCTGGAAGTCTAAAATAGTACAAATTATATTATGCTTTATGTCTTCATAATATGGAGGGCAAGCACAAGCAATAAAAGCAAAGCAAATATAACACTGCAAAAATTATTGATTTGCTTATAATTTTTGTCTTGTTTCTAAATTAAGAAGCATGTTCCAGACAAGTAGACGTTTTTACAAAATTAAGTGTGTGGTCCTTGAAACTAATTAAATAATAATCTGCTGGTGGGGTAAGTAAAACAAAAGAAAAAACAGTGAAGTTATTTTTTGCAGTGAAGTTCTTATCTTCTCACTTTTAACCTGACAAACAACTTTGTCTCTTCAAATACCAGTGACCTTTCATTCAACACCTGCTTTATAATCCCTCGTTGTCAGTCTTCAGTTATTTGCACTATGGCCTTACAGAGTGAGGGTGATGCAACAACTCAAAGTTGACAGCTAGTGATTTAAAAAAATCTTAATTAAAAAAAATATTCAAGGGGAAAAATAAATGTTGGCATTTTGAACCCCTCTCAACAAAGATTGATTTTAGTATAAACTTACATCTTTTACTTTAAAATGTTAAAGTAAATATATAGGACTAGCTGTTAAAATCGAAAAGCAGATTATCTCACCTATGGCCTACATCTTGCCAACAAAAAAAAATACTATTTAAAACAATTAAAAGTACGTAACACCACTGTCTTAAGCATTAATACCGTAATTAGACATTCAAACATAACTTAATAAAGCAAAAAGACAAACGTAGGCTATTTTGTATATGAATCAAAGGTTTTGCTACACAAACACAAAGTTCAAAAGTACAAATGATAAATACCACAGCCACAATTACCGTAAGAAAAGTTGAATTCAGATATTATATTTAGATTTATTTAGAATTTATCTACAATAATTAGATACACAGATGGTGTAAAGCCGATTTTGAGGATTTTTAACATTTAAGTTAAGCTACAATCACTGGATTCAATCTTATACACGCATTTGAACTAAACTGAGTCAAGCTTATCTCGAGACGCGACTACCAATCTAGAAAATACATTTTTAAGATAGATTATTACGCCATAAACATTAAAATATTATCATAACTTTCCAACAATCCTCTGTGAAATCATTTGTGGTAAAAAAAAAGTCTCACCTCAGCCTGGAGACTCTTACTTGAAAAAAACCGCGCCATTTCTGTCGGACGCGCGCGCTCTTGTGGTCGAGCACGCGATTGACGCCGCCGAAACAAAAACTAGCATTTTACATAAAGTGGATATTTCCACATATAGTCCCTAAATATGAAATTTCTGGTTCTCAGGAGCAAATTTTGAGTTTAAATTTAAGAGATAGCCGTGTTTACAAAAACTTTTCAGCGCTGAGGTATTAGAATTAGTCAAAATGTAGTCTATTTCTTTTATGCCGAGTAAAAATACTTGGGGAAAACGGGGAAATACTTGGGGAAAATACTGATAATAAACTGATAATAGACCAAGCATTCGATAGTGATGAGCACAAGATCACTACATCTAGAAAGCATAATTTTCAAGCCCTCAGAATTCAGGCAAAACAATACAGTGCACAGGGAATATTCATTCATTCATACATTTTATTTTCGGCTTAGTCCCTTTATTAATCTGGGGTCACCACAGCGGAATGAACCGCCACCTTATCCAGCATATCTTTTACGCAGCGGATGCCCTTCCAGCTGCAACCCATCACTGGGAAACATCCATACACACCCATTCACACTCATACACTACGGACAATTTAGCTTACCCAATGTCTTTGGACTTGTGGGGGAAACTGGAGCACCTGGAGAAAACCCACGCAAACACGGGAGAACATGAAAACTCCACACAGAAACGCCAACTGACCCAGCCGGGGCTCGAATCAGCGACCTTCTTGCTGCGATAATAACTTTATAGACTTGTTGAATTCATGTAAGAGGGGTCAGATGCAACTCTTAAATGAGCCCAGCAATACAAGAACTGAAGTCAAATAATAACTAATAAAATGCATCATAAATCTTTTTAAAGCAAATGCTTGCACTTCAGCTTCAATGCCTTAGGGAGGAATTTAACGCAGCTTAAACTTGGTGAGAAACACACAGGTACATGCACAAACATGAGCTTCAAACAACCTTTATAGTAACATTGCTACACAACAAGTCACTGTAGGCATATCATGAGTTTCCAACGAGGTCAGCTTACATCATAGCGTCATATCTTGTTTAATTACAGGCCTATCTTTTTGCACTTCAATGGATGCTCTGTATTCATATCATCATTCATTCATTCCCCATCTTCAGATAGTCAACACAGGTCACTTGCATGACGGGCTGCTGTTCAAATTGTGCAGAGCTTTATTGTGGAGTAACAAGTAGTTAAATTTTAAATGAGTGCACAATTTATCATCATCATGTCAGTGAATGGCCTATGACTTTAAAAAGTTCTTACTGGCATCTATAATCTTATATATTCATTAAAAATGTTCTTTTAAGAATTGCTCACTGAATGGTTCATGGGGAACTAAATTGATTATTTTTATGGCATCGTGCAGTGATGGTTCCCCGAACCTTTCAGTGAACATTTTCTTAAGAGATGCCAGAAGAATGATTTTTTTCATTGAACAGTTCTTTAAACCATGTTTACCTTAGTGTGAAGAGCATTTTAATAATCTTAACCTTTTTCCTCCACCTTTTGTGCAATGAAAAGATTGCATGGATGTCTTTATGGAACAGTCAATGCCAATAAGGGTTGAACCTTGACGGTTTTTAGAGCGTGAGAGTGTTTACTACAGTAAATCCAGCACTAAAAACAAGAAAATGTTTGAACATGTACAGAGATATTCTCATCTGAGAAAGGTTTGGAGGAGGGAATGTTAGCGTCTATCTTACTTACTGGAGGGGATGATCAGTCAACCAATTTTACATCTCAGCGTCACCTTTCACTTTATGTGATTTAAGCTGACAGAATTCCTCGCTGTCAGCAAGTTTTGAGGTCAGCGCGTCCTTCCTTGACAGCTTCACCAGCGTATAAAAGAACTCAGAGCTTCTGCACTGTACTCACTCTTCAGGCAGAGCAGAGTAAGAACACAAACCACCATCCACATGGCTACCACCTTCTCCAGCGGAAGCTTCGTTTCCAGCAGGTCCTCCATGGGCTCCTCACGCTTCTCTTCTTCAGGTGGAGGAGGTGGCCGCATCAGCGCCATGAGGGCTGGCAGTGTGTATGGAGGTGCAGGAGGCGCAGGGGTCCGCATCTCCAGTGCATCCCGCTCCATGTCCGCAGCAGGATCAGGAGGTGGCTTTGGCTTTGGAGGCGGATTTGGGTCTGCAGGAGGTGCTGGTGCAGGGTTTGGGGCCGGTGGAGGATTCGGTGGTGGATTTGGTGCTGCAACAGGTGGTGGATTCGGTGCCTCTGGAGGAGCAGATGACAGCATCATTGGCAATGAGAAGTTTGCCATGCAGAATCTCAACGACCGTCTGGCTACATACCTGGAGAAGGTGCGCTCCCTTGAGAAAGCCAATGCTGAGCTAGAGTTGAAGATACGGGAGTTCCTGGAGAACAAAATCTCTCCTACTGGAGCTGCTCGTAACTACTCTGCCTTCGAGGCTGTTATCAGTGACCTCCAGGGTAAAGTAAGTCTAATTAGGCAGATCATTTGAGGTTACTGCTAATTTGTATAATCCAACCATACCATAAAATAAGCAAAAAAATGATAATTTTTACTTCTCAGATCTTGGCCGCCATGCAGCTGAAGAACACTGTTCACCTCAGCATTGACAATTCCAGCTTGGCTGCAGATGACTTCAGAATAAAGTAATTATTTGTAACGTTAAAATTACATAATTTTACATAAAGATGGTTTAAAGTGAACACTGGAAATTGTTTTTTTAACTGTTTTAACAGCGAAACTCCCAATAAATTTAGCAAACAATCCCAAAGAAATGACAAGTAACACTTTGAATTCAAGTGAAATTTTGAAGTACTGCAATCGTAACTGTTGTAAAATGGGTTAAATAATACACACACATATACAGTAGGCAACATTGGAAGTGGACCAAAAACATTTTTCTAAATTGTCCTAAGAAAAGAACGGGTGGTGTTCACTAGTTTTAAGACAACTTTGATGAAAGATGATGATGCACTTCAAGCGTTGACTACTGTGTATATTTTTTACCCTTTTTTTTTTTTTGCTTTGTAGATATGAGAATGAGCTGACCATGCGCCAGTCTGTGGAAGCTGACATCGCTGGGTTGAAGAATGTTCTCAGTGAGCTCAACATGGGCCAAAAAGACCTCAATCTGCAGATCGAAGCGCTCAATGAGGAGCTGGCCTACATGAAGGCGAATCACCAGGAGGTAATAAATCATTGCAAAACATTTCAGGCTAGTAGAAAAACACAACATTTATGCCATCAAATAAAAGTTATTTCCTGTTATTGATGAATCTCATAGAATATTTCCATTCCTCGTTAAAGATAAAAGTTATTTAGACATCTAAATCTACTTCAGAGTCTGAAAAAAAAAATCTTTTAACAATCGTTCACTGAAACATACTTCTGAGGATCCAAAAATGTGGCATTTTTAAAAATAGCACAGTTCAACAATTTAGACAGGAGGTCAAGTCAGGTCAGGTCAGCGTTATAGCTTTAAGCTCTAGATGTCACTGTTTTGTAACAAATTTCCATTCCATTCCATTTGAGGTCAAGAATAAACAGGTCATGATGGGAAGGTGTTTTTAAAGAGATGTGATGTATTTTCAGGACCTCTTGACCTCACGCGATCGCATGAGTGGACAGGTCAATGTGGAGGTTGATGCTGCACCACAAGAAGATCTCACCAAAGTTCTAGCTGACATACGTGAGCACTACGAGACTGTTGTTTCCAAGAGCCAGAGGGAGCTTGAAGGCTGGTTCCAGCAGAAGGTTGGTTAAATCCACAGCTTCACCCTATAAACACGACACTTCAAGGGATAGTTCACCCACAATTAAGGTTTACTCACTCTCAAGTGGTTCCAAAGAAACACTGAAGAAGATATTTTGAAGAAAGTTGAAAACTTGCAACCATTGACGTCCATAGTAGGAAAAACAAATGCTACAAGTCAATGGTTACATTTTTCAAAATATCTTCTTTTGTGTTCAATAGTAAGTGATGACCGTATTTTAATTTTTGGGTGAACGACCCCTTTAAAGTCATATGTAGCGTAGTGGGCGAAAATATTTTTCTCATTTATGAAAGTATTGTATGCCTTCATAAACACACAATTACATTTTTTCTCCTTTAAGATGTCATGTTTAATTCAATGTGTTATCAACATTTCTTTGTAGATATTTGTGCAATTTACTAGCATTTGGTTCTAGACTTCTACGTTAATTCAAAGGATTTTTGTAACACTTCTCAGTGCACATGCATCAAACTAAACAATTGTTTGACACACTTGTTTTGCAGTCTGAGACTTTGAAACAGGAGGTTGTAACGAGCACAGAGACCCTGCAGACTTCAAAAACCGAGGTCAACACAGTCAAGAGCTCAGTACAGTCACTGGAGATTGAGCTTCAGTCTCTCCTTGCAATGGTGAGAGAGTGTGTGTGTGTGTATGTGTAGAAGAAATGTGTAATGGGCTTAAAACTAAAACACTTAAATGTTGTGATAGCCTTTCCCTCTCTATCATAACGTATATCCAATTGAAATGGATGCTCCCACTACAAAAAGGAAGGGCGGGACTTTATTTTGAATTGATGGAATGGTTTGGGGGTTTCCTATTGGTGGATCTCATGTGACTGACAGGTTGTTCCCATTACACACCAATCACAGAAGAGATGTCATTACAGAGGGAGGAGGGGTCGGGGGGAGTTATTTGTATTAATGATTACGAAGCCATATGAAACAAATACGCTACAAAAAATGCTTTCTTGCTTAGATTTTGTGTCATTTTAGTAGAAATATCTAAAGAGTTCTTGAAGCAAGTTGCAAAATATTGTAGTTTTAAGAAATAATATGCCAAAATTAAGTGAGTTATTCTTTAAAACAACCAAAATTATCTGCCAATGGGTGTTTTAAGGAAAAACTCACTTTATTTTGGCATATTATTTCTTAAAACAAGACAATATATTTTGCCTGTCCTGACACACACATTTATGTACAAAAAAACAACAATATTCCATGACAAAATATCTATCATCAATGCATGTCTGAGAATTAGTGCAATGTTAGTGCATTGGATGATGACATTTATAAACAAAAAGCAGTTATGTCATCTATTGTGTATAAGAAATGTTTTGCTCAACCAGAACATGTGCAAAGACAGCCTTTCAGCACTAACATATTAGCTTAATAAACACAGTTTTTGCACTGTGAGCATAGACATTTCAATCTGACATTACTAAGTTAGTAAGTAGCCAGAGTCAAACAAGACCAATCAGACTTGTTTATTTGTGAATAAATGCATAGTGTGAACTGCAAAGTGTGGAAACGTTGTAAAAAAATATCCGTAAATTAGCAGTTTTACCAATTTTGTGACTCATGTTTTTATTTTTAATGATATTTATGCTTTTGAACTGCAATATGGGACCTCAATCTTTCTTCCAACAACTTTAAAACCTTGTAAAGTTTTTAAAAAATTACTTTTATTAACATTTTTAATAGTTTAAAAAGAGATATATTGTCTGGGTTGGTGTTGTAATAAACTGCCAGTGCATTTTCTGTTATTTTACAGACTTATTTCTCTCTATATATTTATTTCTTATACAGTATATTATTTCAAGCTACTAAAATGTCAATAAAAGTCACTTTGTTAAATTGTAAAGTTGAGTTTTCAACATCAAAAGATCAAGGTCCCATAATGCAATTCACAACGGTAAACAAACTAAAATAATGCAAAATACGAGAAACTGCCATACTGAATGTTATGGTTCATATACATAACAGGTTTTTTTTTTACAGTGTATATTTAATTTATTAAACCAGCTACATTCTTTGTGGATGTCAAAGGTTATAGAAATTGTGCACTTTTGATGATTGATTATGTATGTTTTTCTCGACATCCACACAGAAATCATCCATGGAGAGCACATTGAATGATACTCAGAATCGCTACTCCATGCAGCTCTCTGGCTACCAGGCACAGGTGAGACAATCCTACAGACAGATGTCTTACTTAAATCAATAACAGAAATCGTAAATGACCTGAGTTGGGGTTAAAAGTTCTGCCTTCATACCCCGGGCTTGTAGGTGAGTGGGATGGAGGGTCAACTGGTGCAGCTCCGTGCTGATCTGGAGCGCCAAGGTCAAGAGTATCAGATGCTTCTGGACATCAAGACCAGACTGGAGATGGAGATTGCAGAGTACAGAAGACTGCTGGATGCAGAAGCCAGCGGCAGGTAAATCCCAGATCTGCTAGTATAGAAATCAAACAAGTAGTTGTTTACATTGCTTTGCTCCTTAGTTTCCCAACCCTGTTCCTGGAGGCACACCAACAGTACATAATTTGGATGTCTCCCTTAACTGGCCCATTGATTTCAGGTTTTGAATCAGTTGATTGAAGCGTGTTTGATAAGGAAGAGGCTGAAAATGTGTACTGCTGAACAGGGTTGGGAAACACTGGCTTAGTTGTTACTGTCACTTCTTATCAATTTAATGCATCCACGCTTCATAAAAGTATTGTTTTTATGTAAACTCCCCCCCCACGCAAAAAACATTTTTAATTGCAGTGTAGACAGATTTAGGGTTCGGTGGAAGTTTGTGGTTTTAAGCTTGAAATACTATAGTACAAACTGAGCGTTACAGGTTTAACTGGTGGTTGTTGTTTTGTCTCCAAACAGCCTTGCGATTTCTACCAACTCGGGCTCCAGCACTTCCAGCTCCATCAGCACCACTAAAACAGCAGTGATCACTGTTGTGGAAGAAGTGATTGATGGAAAGGTGGTTTCTTCCTCTTCCACGTCCCTTGTTAAGTAAAGCACACCAGATTCATGTTGGTTAAAGAAAGCGTCGCGCTCCTATCATGCTGTCACAATTTGGTGGTTGTCTTTGAGCCTTTACAACAATAAAGCTAACGTCAAAGACAGAATGTTTGTGGTTATGTCATTTATTGTTTCTGCTTGTTTGAAAGTAAAAAGAGGCTATATTAGCGTTAGCATATTAGCATCGCATATGCAAAAATCTTAAAATGAAATGTTTTTTTTAAAATGATAAAGCTGCCATTGCTCTGTCAAATAGTTTTAAACCAAACATTGCAGTCAAACGACATTGCCAACTAAGCTGACAAAGCCTCCGAATTGAAACAGTGCATGAAAAAATGCTAATAAGTTAAAGACATATATACCTGTAATGGACCGGTTCAACAACAGACTTGACATGATGGCATTTGCTCAATGAATGAATGAATTCGAATCTTAGAGAGAGTAAATGTTCATTTCTTATGTGTTTCATGGACATGTCTAGCAATATGTGGCCAGCAAGTGACATTACATTTCACATTGACATTACACTTCCACTTTTGTAAGTTTAGCATAAACGCTAGCTAATTGCATGAATGTAAATGTAGTGTGGTATGTTCAGGTTTTCTCGATAGCTGTGTATTTACCCATAGAGGTTTATACAAACCCTATATAAGTCTTTTCATTAACATTGTCAGTCCTATTTATCTCATTAGCTGTTTTCGTCCTTTTGTTTTGTGCACATGCTGTATTGAAATGCCAATAAATATTATATAAAAACTCACACTCATCTGAGCAAATGTAAACACATTTACTGAATAAACTCATGATGCGGATTAAAAAAACCCTCATGTGACCACCTTAGTAAATCACTCACAAGACGTTTTGCAGGATAACATGACTGTGAGTGTTATTGCATATGCCGCTCTGAGCCTCAATTCATTTAGCATGCAGGAAAATAAAGCTACAGTGGTTTCCCTGGTTGAACCAACTTACATTTGTTTGTTATTATGTGTAATTTGGGCCTGTTTGACAAGAAGTGTTTTTGAACACATATATAAAACAGTTGGGCCTACTCTTAATGAAATGTTTGATTTATACATGGCCTGCAAATGATTAAATGAGGATCCAAAAATGAAACAGGCATTTTGTTGGCAGCATTATACATTCATTGTATTTTCCAGCAGTTGCTAACTAGTCTAACCTGCCAAACCTTTACTCTTTGTATCAATCAACTTTTCTAGCACCAAACCAGAGTGGTTTGTAGACATTTATCTAAGTCTTATATCTTTTTAAAACAGAACTGCCTTCCTTATCAATTAATATTATATATTTAACTACGGGCCTCACGGTGGCGCAGTGGATAGCAAGTTCGCCTCACAGCAAGAAGGTCGCTGGTTCGAGCCTCGGCTGGGTCAGTTGGCGTTTCTGTGTGGAGTTCGCATGTTCTTCCCGTGTTGGCGTGGGTTTCCTCCGGGTGCTCCGGTTTCCCCCACAAGTCCAAAGACATGCGGTATAGGTGAATTGGGTAAGCTAAATTGTCCGTAGTGTATGTGTGTGAATGGGTGTGTATGGATGTTTCCCAGAGATGGGTTGCAGCTGGAAGGGCATCCGCTGCGTAAAACATATGCTGGATAAGTTGGCGGTTCATTCCACTGTGGCGACCCCAGATTAATAAAGGGACTAAGCCGAAATGAAAATGAATGAATGAACTACACCAACATTACCTTTTGGGGTTTTTCTATGGCTTTCAGATTAAAGTGTGTAATAATCCAGAACAAGCTAGAATTATTTTAGAAAAAAAGTTGCTGTGAAAATTATATCATCCTGTTTTCAAAGAATTTGAATTGAATTCAATGGCATATATTTAAGGGGTTAAAGATACTTTAAAGAAAATAAACATATAACAAATGTTAATCACTGACTCTATTGAAGCACTCTCATTTTTCATTAGTCACATGGTGTTTACTTGAAGAGTGAATATGTATAATTAGATGTTGAGGGAGACACATTCACATTTACACCTGCTTATATAATCTGTCGCTTTTGCTGGAAGAGGTTGAATGTGAACAAGCTTAAAATATTTTGGACCCCAGTAACACCTGCATTTAACTTTGTCTACTTGCAATCAGGATCAGATGTAGACCCCAAAACAGTGAGTCTCGTTTGCTGAACATGCAAACGCACAAATTTGTGTGTGAAATGCACATATAGACATTTTCACAAATAAATCATGATTCATCAAAACCTTCGTAACAAAATTGATTTCAAATATACAAAAAAAACTCAAGAACAACTTATAACACAAGTATGCAAATTAAAAAAATGTATAATACAATATAATTAGAAGTCCAATTATATAAATATATTAGTTTTACTTATATATATATATATAAGTACATCTCTGGGAAACATTCATACACACCCATACACTACGGACAATTTAGTCTTCCCAATTCACCTGTACCGCATATATATATGTATATAGGGCCTCACAGTGGCGCAGTGGATAGCACGTTCGCCTCACAGCAAGAAGGTCGCTGGTTCGAGCCTCGGCTGGGTCAGTTGGCGTTTCTGTGTGGAGTTTGCATGTTCTCCCCGTGTTGGCGTGGGTTTCCTCCGGGTGCTCCGGTTTCCCCCACAAGCCCAAAGACATGCGGTATAGGTGAATTGGGTAGGCTAAATTGTCCGTAGTGTATTAGTGTGAATGGGTGTGTATGGATGTTTCCCAGAGATGGGTTGCAGCTGGAAGGGCATCCACTGCGTAAAACATATGCTGGATAAGTTGGCGGTTCATTCCGCTGTGGCGACCCCAGATTAATAAAGGGACTAAGCCGAAATGAAAATGAATGAATGAATGAATAATAATTTTATATTGGAAATGTTTGGAACTTCCCACAAATAAAATCACACTGAATGCTTATTTTTTTTAACTTTAATTTTAAATCTAAACTTATTTTATGTTTAGCTTTTATTTTCTTGTCTTTATAGAATGAAACACGTTTTTGAAAATCTTTTTCTTTTGATAAAGTTTTCTTTAAATAACAATAATATAAAAAAATATCTTGATTTTTAATCTGCCAGGTGTCATTATTAAAAGGAGGCCAAACGTAAGCCTTTGGTACACAGTATTTAAGATTTACAACAGTTGTAAATTGTCCAAGAAGGAAAGTTGGTAGTTTCGTTTGGTGCCTGAGCTTTTGAAGAGGTACATTATAATAATTGCATTATCTGTACATATGTATATACATTATAACTATATTATAAATATTTATTAGTGCTATAAAATTCCCCAAAAATACAGAATATTACAAAAATAAATGTGCTGAACTAAAAACAAAATTAACTCTTTCTTACTGCAAAAAATTTAAATCAAACTTCCACATGAACAGCTCCAGGAGTAAATTATTTAACAGGATAAATACTAAATCATTTACAAATTTTAAATATCACATGGTATCATGCTAGAGTATTTTTAAACGAATTGTATCATACAGGAGTATTTCAGCATAATATCTTTTGACATTGTCAATAGTGCATTGCCAAGTAAAATCCTTATCAAGAGAGAAGAACAGAATTTTCTTTCAAACTATAAGAAGTGCCTTCATGGACAAAAGTTGTAGTAGGATTATTGGTAAACTTAATTTTGCATGTATTTTA
>CAIGQW010054307.1:2915656-2936626 GCA_903798125.1 Danio choprae
CAACCACTAAACTTTAAAAAAACAATGTGTAAATCCAAGGAATCATTTTTTTCAGTGTAATATATTGAGCACATTATTCTCAAGATAACGCTGAATCAATGTTAATGAAATATTGTTTGTTCATAACCAGTGTTGGGTAAAGATACTTTTAAAAGTAATATATTACAATCTTGAGTAACTTTAAAAAAAAAAAAGGAAATGTTATTTTTGCATTTTTTTCAAGCGGAAGATTGGCTTAAGATTGTAATATATTACTTTTAAAAGTAACTTTACCCAACACTGTTTAGACTTTGAGAGATCTTGACCAGGACATAATCCAAAATTAAGAATATTTCTTCATTTCAGAATAATAAATCTGTTAACAGTTGTAAAGCTGACAATTATAACAAAAATTGTCCATCGACTGCAAAAAATGCTTTTCTTACATGGAGTTTTTGATTATTTTTAGTCCAAATATTTAAAATTTCTTAAATGAAGAAACGTTTTCTAGAAAAGTAAAAAACATTGTCTACTTTTCAGATATAACGTTAAAATTAAGTGAGTTTTTCCTTAAAACAAGCTAAATAATCTTATTTCAAAGCTAAAACGGCAGTTTCATAATGCAGTGAGCAATGCAATCATTATAGAGATTAGTGGAATTCACTTTTATTGGCATTTTTAGTAGTTTGTAATGATATATTTGTCTGAGTTGGTCATGTAAATTACTGTGTAAAACCTAGTAATGAGCTGCCAGGTCTTTTTCTGTAATTTACAGATTTATTGTACTTATAAGACACCATTTTATAGATATATAGTATGTTTTATTATGTATGCTAAATGACCAAGGTGCACATATTTTGACAGGTTTTTGAACCCTATTTTGTTGTCAGACAGGTTAATATATATATATATATATATGAATATATATGTTTTTTTTTTTTTAAAAGCTCAGTACAAACTTTACTGCCGCTCGTAAACGGCAACTCACTGTTTTAGGCAATAAGAGTTCAGAGTTTGGACCTTTAAAAGTTTACATCTTTCAAAGAATGCAGCTTCTGACAAAATCAGAGGTTTTTTATTACTCTCCCTCATATGTTAACCTCAGTTATATTCAGTATTTGTTCTGCAGAGCTCCAAAGAAGATATTTTGGGGAAAAAATCAATGGTGGCCACTTTTTTTTAAAAGTATCTTCAAAATAACCATCCCTTTTTAATTACTGACACAAAAAAAGTCTCAATAAACCATTGTACCAAATCAGGGGTGTCCAAGCTTGGTCCTGGAGGGCCGGTGTCCTGCATATTTTAGTTCCAATTCCAATTAAACACACCTGAACCAGGTAATCAAGCTCTTTCTAGGTATACTAGAAACTTCCAGGGAGGTGTGTTGAAGGAATTTGGAGCTAATCTGCCCTCCAGGACTGAGTTTGGACACCCCTGTACTAAATGCATGAAAAAGCCATAAAATACCACTAAATATTGCTAGCACTTTAGTTTTGATCACAATTCATGCTATTACCTACTGGCTTATTATTAATATACTAACTGTTATTAGTAGTTAGAAGAAGTATGATCTTATTTAGCATCCCTAATCCCACCCAAAACCTTGTACCTTACTAACTGTTAATAAACAGCTAATTAGTAGTTTATTAAGCTATTGGTGTTAGTTAATGGTTTGATAATATCGTAATATTATGACCTAAACTAAAGCATCACCCAAATATCTAATCTCATCTAATGCATATGGCATATCAAAGTTAAACATGGCCTGACATATATGCATGATTTATTCATTCACTAAGTCAACTCAGGCTATTTTATTTGTGTAGTGCTTTACACAATCCGTGATGTTTAAAAGCAGCTTTACTGAAAATAGTGTTTAATACCAAAGCAAACAAGCCAAAGGTGACTGAGGCAACTGAAAAAAAAAACCCCATTACTCTGTCACCCGACAGCCCGGGTGATTTAGAAAAGTACTTTAGTAGCTTTAATGTAGTGTCAAAGTAATCATTCTCTAAATCATGCACAAAAGAAAAACACAAAGCTGAAGGTGCTTATTTTTTAATAGCATGTAGCATAGCAATGGATTTACTGCAAAAAAATGTCTTTTTTTAAGAGTTTTCATCTTGTTTCTAGTCCAAATATGTAAACGTTCTTAAACAGTGTTGGGGGTAATGCATTACAAGTGACTTACGTAATAATATTACTTTTCTAAGTAACGAGTAACGAATAAAGTAACGCATTACTTTTAAAAAATGAAGTAATAATATTTGAGTTACTTTTTTTGTGGTTATTTATTTGTTACAGAACAAAGCCAGCATACTTAGCTAGCAACAACTATATACAAGCCAGGGACCCCTGATGAATAAAGGGACTAAGTCAAAAGAAAATTAATAAATGAATGATTTCGCTTGTTTTAAGGTCAAACTTACTTCATTTTGATGTCTTATTTCTGAAAACAAACAATACTTTTTACTTGTCTAGAAAATGCTTCTTGATTTAAGAATGTTTAGATATTTGGACTAGAAACAAGACAAGAACTCCAAGCATTTTTCAGTGTCGGGAGGCGTTCCAATGAAAACCTGAACTTTCTTTTTTTTTTTTTTTAGATAACACTTATATATGCAATATTTTCCATGTACTCTTGTACACTAGGGGACTCCCTTCCCTTCTTGTCAAAACTGCTTCATTCCAGCACAGTTTTATTTAATTGAATCTGTTTATCAAAAGGGCCTCACAGTGGCGCAGTGGGTAGCACGTTCGCCTCACAGCAAGAAGGTCGCTGGTTCGAGCCTCGGCTGGGTCAGTTGGCGTTTCTGTGCAGAGTTTGCATGCTCTCCCTGTGTTGGCGTGGGTTTCCTCCGGGTGCTCCGGTTTCCCCCACAAGTCCAAAGACATGCGCTATAGGTGAATTGGGTAAGCTAAATTGTCCGTAGTGTATGAGTGTGAATGGGTGTGTATGGATGTTTCCCAGTGATGGGTTGCAGCTGGAAGGGCATCCGCTGCGTAAAACATATGCTGGATAAGTTGGTGGTTCATTCCGCTGTGGCGACCCCAGATTAATAAAAGGACTAAGCCGAAATGAAAATGAATGAATGAATGTTTATCAAAATCCAGACGTATATTCACTCTTTCGCTGCCTTTAAATGATTTCACAAGAGCTCTTGTTCAAACACAAAGAGACAGGCGTTTTCAAGGGAGTGTCTGATTTGATACGGCTTCCGCTGCTTTATTATTGTACCATCGGGTGCTGCTGCCTGGTCTCCACCAGTATTTCTCAATCATGCTTTTTTTGAACTCCCTCTTATCTGTGACTTGATTCAATGCATTATTTGCCCATTAGTCTTGTGCTGCTCCATGACCTGCAGCTGGGTGTGTCGGATTATTGAGACACATCAAATGTACAGTGCTGGGAGGGAGCGGGATTGAGAAACACTGATCCGGTGATAAGAACAGGGTTAAAAATGCCTTTGCAATTCATTTAGCTGTATATTTGTTATTTTTATATACAGTTGTAGTCAATATTATTAGCTCTCCTGTGAAAGATTCTAATATTTCCCAAATGATGTTTAACAGATATTCACAGTATTTCCCATAATATTTTTTCTTCTGGAGAAAGTCTTATTTGTTTTATTTCAGCTAGAATAAAAGCAGTTCTTAATTTTAAGGTCAATATTATTAGCAATATTATTTGTTAGTTATTATATTGCCCCCAAAGCAATATTTGTTTTCGATTGTCTACAGAACAAACCACTGTTATACAATGATTTGCCTAATTACTCTAACATGCCTAATTAACCTAATTAAGCCTTAAATTACACTTTAGGCTGAATACTAGTATCTTGAAAAATATCTAGTAAAATATTATGTACTGTCATCATGGCAAAGATAAAAGAAACCAGTTATTAGAAATTAGTTAGGTTGAGTAATGCAACCATTACATTTAACCAGAAAACACAACAACAACATGCGGTGTGTCAGTCAAAATGTAAAAAAAAACCCATCAAACAGCAGGCTACACTGGGATATTTCTGTGAGCGTTAGTTTCAGCTAATGAAGATGAGTTACATGGATCAGCTTTTACAGTCCTAAAAAAATCTTTGACGAATCACAAAACGTAATGAAAACTCATGACTCTGTCTTGTATTTTGTCTCATGATTGAGGCACTCCACCTTGTGGTTTAATCAAAATGAAGTGAGAGAGAGTTTGGCTGGACAAATAATAATTGGTGAATACATTTTAAGCCTGAAAACACTAGCTTGGAAGTTGAGGTCCTTCATCGCTTTATTACTACTGAGAGAATCTAGTTTTAGGAACAATTACATAATGCAGTCCACTGTCTGAAACTGGTGTTCAAGTTTTTTTTGTACATGTTTTCAATCCAAAGGTGCGTTTGCTCCCTCTGCTGTTTCATTATTTTTATTCCCCTCTCTCTCGAAACCAGAGATAGAGAGAGGTAACCTTTGATTTGGTCAGCCATGCCATCTGAGAAGAGAGGGAGAATGATGGGGATGGTTTCGACATTCATTCATTTATTTTCCTTTGGCTTAGTCTCTAATTTATCAGGGGTCGCCACAGTGGAATGAATCGCCAACTATTTTAGCATATGTTTTTCGCAGCGGATGCCCTTCCAGCCGCAACCCAGTACTGGGAATCACTCATTCATACACACTCATACACTACAGACAATTTAGTTTATTTAATTCACCTATAGCGCATGTCTTTGGACTGTGGGGGAAACCGGAGCACCCGGAGGAAACCCACGCCAACACGGGGAGAACATGCAAACTCCTCACAGAAATGCCAACTGACCCAGCCGGGACTCAAACCAGCGACCTTCTTGCTGTGAGGCGATAGTGCTAACCACTGAGCCACCGTGCCGCCTATTTTAAAATATTATTAAATAAATTAGGAAATTAGCCATGGCAACTTTAATGTAATATAGTTTGGTATATTTAGCTTTGGCCCGCGGCTCTTGATAATATTTGGTTTTTGGCCCTTCATATGAAAAAGTTTGGGCACCCCTGTTCTAGACAAAGAACTGGTTGATTCAAGAGGTCGTGGTTTGGCTCTTTATTTATCCCCATACACCACAAATCAGCAGGATGGTAATCCGAATACCTAAAAAACAAACAAGGTTAGAACACCTTAACTGTAATAAAACCATGGTTAATTTTTATAATGGTGCTGTACATGCAATTTCTATTGGTTTGTATCACTTACGAGTAGAAGTGGAGTTTGAATGGAGTTTTATATAGTTTGACTAGACAACCTTCATTCATTCATTCATTTTCATTTCGGCTTAGTCCCTTTATTAATCTGGGGTCGCCACAGCGGAATGAACCGCCAACTTATCCAGCATATGTTTTACGCAGCGGATGCCCTTCCAGCTGCAACCCATCTCTGGGAAACATCCATACACACCCATTCACTACGGACAATTTTAGCTTACCCAATTCACCTATACCACATGTCTTTGGACTTGTGGGGGAAACCGGAGCACCCGGAGGAAACCCACGCCAACACAGGGAGAACATGCAAACTCCACACAGAAAGGCCAACTGACCCAGCCGAGGCTCGAACCAGCGATCAGCGACCTTCTTGCTGTGAGGCGAACGTGCTACCCACTGCGCCACTGTGAGGCCGACTAGACAACCTTAAAAAGTAAAATATATAAAAAACTTGGTAACCACATATTAGCTATGGTTTTGCCATTCTATCTAAAGTTTACACATGGTATTTGTAGTAAAACTTATGCCAAAAGTTATGCCAGTTTTTACTATGATATAACCATGATTCATTTTGGTAAGGGAAGCACAGTTGAAGGCAAAATTATTAGCCCTCCTGTAAAAATGTTTTTATTTTTCAAATATTTTCCAAACAATGTTTAACAGAGCAAGGGATTTTTCACAGTTTTTCCTATAATATTTTTTCTTCTGGAGAAAGTCTCATTTGTTTTATTTCGGCTAGAATAAAAGCAGTTTTTAGTATTTTTAAAATCATTTTAGGGTCAATATTATTAGCACCCTTAATAATTTTCCCCCCCAATTATCTACAGATCAACCCATAGTTATATAATGACTTTGCTTAATTGCCCTAGTTAAGCCTTTAATTGTCACTTTAAGCTGAATACTTGAAAAATATCTAAAATATTATGTACTGTCATCATGGCAAAGATAAAAGAAATCGGTTATTAGAAATCTTTCCATTAAACCAAAATTGAGGAAAACAATATACAACGGGGCTAATAATTCTGACTTCAATTCTGACATGTACATTCTTGATTTCATGCTCTAATAACTTATTACTGCTATGAAACTCTATTGAACACATACAGACTGAAGTCTACTGTCAGAAACTGGTGCACAAGTACTTTTTTATGTGCGTTTGCTCCCTCTGCTGCTTTGATATGCCTTTTTTCTCTCTTCACAAAGAAATGGTTGCATCAGGAGGTCAAGGTTTGCTTGGCAAGCCTCTATTAGCCTCTGCTGGTGAATGCTGTAACTACACCATCTGCTTGAACAAAAACCATCATTTATTTGTACCTTATGATTCCTTTTTTTAACAGGAAACTATTTTGAAGATCTATTTTTAAAAGAGATTTTCCAGCTCTTACAAGCATGAAATTACGCAAGTTTTCTCCTATAGAAAAGCATTCACAAATTCTGCAAATTATTGGAGTAGCTTTCATAAAGTCTTCAAATATCAAACGTAAAATGACATTTAAAATGTACTGACAAATAACTATCTAATATCTAAGTATTGTTATGTTTTCACATATATTTTTCAAGCGCCTCGGGCTGATTATTTACTGTATATGTATGTTTATTATAAGTAACAAATGTATATGTTGCATTAATCAAAACTTTCCAGCAATAACTAGAACACTGATAGATATTTTAAAGTGCTTGTCTTATTTTAGACAGATAGATTTAATATTTGTTCTTCTTTATAAATGGCACGCTGCAGATCAGGATTACAAGTGAAGAATTATGTTTCAAAGGGCTGTGTGAAGAAATGCGGTGTGATTTGAAAATAATAATGAAAATAAATGAAGACCACAATTGTTTGTATCAGTTTTCATTTTTATATATCAAATACAAAATACACAAACAAACAATTAATACTATCAGGAGGAACGGACTGAAAATGGATTTTTAACATTTAACATTATTACTGCCAATGCCACACTAAAATACTAAATATTATATTATACCATGATGAAAATGATGAGCAGCCTTACAATAAAAAGCAAAAGTTACCTAAATCACCCATAAAGTAAAACACAAAATACTTAAAGGGCACCTATTTACCCCATTTTAAGATTTAAGAGAAGTCATTTGTGTCTCCAGAATGTGTCTGTAAAGTTTCAGCTCAAAACACCCATCAGATTATTTGTTATACCTTTTAGAATGCTGGGATTTTCTGCTTTGAACACCATGTAGCTGTTTTTGTGGCCTGTGCCTTTAATGCTGGTTCTTTCCGCCCACCGTTCCCATGTGCCTTTCAGAGTGTGCCTCAGTCTCCTCCTCGTCTGCGTCAGATATCAGACAGACATGAAGGAAGCAGATCTCACGTAACGTTTGTGAGAAATACTACAGTAAAAACTTTCCCAATGATTATTTGATGTATTGTGGAGTTAATTCAAACCTTTCTGTGATGAGTCACACACAATGTTGTTACAGTTCACGCACACACACAGAAACACATACACACAGCGGACACACACATACAGCGCGCTTGTTTAACTTTGCATTGTTTTTGCTCGGCACTGTGAAAGATACACATTAATATGCACTGCTGTATGGATATCCGTTATGTTCATGTACAAAATAAACCTGATTTACCGTCCACAAACTGGAATTGAAGCATCTTCTTTTATAATTGTACTGACATGCGGCTGTGGTGATAAAGTAAAGCTGAAGTAAATCGCTGTAATTCATTACAAACATGCACTGTTTTAGAAATGTTTTAAACTTGTAAAACTCATTCTTGCTCACATTTGATGATGACTGATGATCACAGAGAGCTGATCAAATCTTTTAAACCCATTGCTTTGCGCACATTCTGTCTTGTTGATATGATTATACGCGTTACTACGGAGACATGTTAATAATCGGCTGTCAATCAAATCCATGGGCGGGGAAACCGCACTCCTACCTCAAGTTGCAGTTGGCCTCAAAATGGGAGGGATTTGGATCCTATTTTAACATCAGGAATTTTAAAAAAAAAGAGACTTATTGGTTTTATATCACCCAAATATCACTGTGGACACACTATACCTGCACACAGTTCTGTCCAAACAGCTTACAAAAGATGATTTTCATCATAGGTGCCCTTTAAGAAAAAAGTTATGCCCAAGGTCTTAAACTCCTGGTGCTAAAATGCATTTGGGTTTACACCTTTTGATTTAACATGTCTCTTTTGACCACTGTCCTGATTTCTTTGAGGGTCTGGTCTATGGGTCGGGTGTGTATGGGCTTTTCTAAACTTGATATAAAACAGGTCAGTGGACTGAGAGGAGATTGTTGTGGCTGTATGAATGCATGTGACCATAAGCACTTAAGCACTGTCTGCGCTACAAAAAGCAGTCTAGTTGAATGTGTTTTCAACTTTCTTTGGAAGTATTTGAAAGTGGACAAGCTCAAAATATTTCTGACCCCATTTACACTTGTATTTAGCCAAAGAGCGTACTTATACATTTTTCTCAAAAGAAACCAAAGTTATGAGAGAATATAGGTTGAACATAGACTATATGTGTGTGAACTTATAGACTTGTTATGTGAAAATCAGCATGTGAGTTGAGTAATATTTCTGAACTCCTAGTAGTTCATACTATATCATAAAATCTAATGACGATAAACTAAGTTCAAATTCAGATGTAGTAGCTTTTGGGTGCGCCAATACTTTTTCCCCCATTAAAAAAATCCTGATAACAAAGAAATTCCAGAAAACATGTCTTGCTGAAATTATACATTTACTCAGAACTAATTTTTGCAACTCTGACACATATCTGTTTTGTGGTGTGTCTGTTTAGGGACAGAAGCAAGTACAGTACAACACAGAACAGACTGTATCTAAATTTATCACTCACATAAAAACATTGTTTGTCCCCTAAAAACTCCCTTAGATTGTACTGATATGATTATAGTAAATACTTTAGCACCCCGTTTTCCATTTTAATAATATTTAAACAACGTCCATATTTGACCTAAAATCCCCAAAACATTTCCCATAACAGTTACGTCAGACATCAGGAGAAACCTTGCGTTTCGGGTGTCGTCATGTCCTCGGCAGCTGAAGGCGGGGCTAAACAGAGCTGTTTTCAAGTGCTCACCAGCGACTGCCGCCATTTTGTAAGCTCGTCAAACGCTAAAGGAGCGCCGAGCGAGAAGAAACCCCTGCATTAATCAGGCCAGATTACCGAGAAATCAAACCCGTGAGACCACCCGTTGTCGTCCGAAAGGAAAGGGAATCTTATCGTATGTCCGCTATCCAGAACCTCCAAACTTTTGGTAAGACGAGAAATCTCTGTGAAACGTATAATTTTATGGTATGGGGGAAGGGCGGCAGTGAACGACAGTGTGACGGTGATTTTTAAGGAATAAAGCGTACGATTTAATTAATATTGTTTACCACAAACACATTTACTGATTTATTAATACTGGTGTCTTATTTACTTACATTGCCTATCGAAAATCTTAGTAAGAAACAACAGCGAGGCCTAATTTTTTCTTGTTTTGTTTGCTCCTAATGTCGATTATTTGCGTGAATTAGTCACACAATTCGTCTCACTGGTCTTCATTTGTTTAGCATCTCGATTTAATCGAAATAAAGTAAAACAAATACTGTTCTACCTCGACGGCCAACATAACCATTTTGATCGCCAGCTTGTTTTTCTGGACGAGATACAAAATGGAAGACGCGGCTCGGTGACGGCTTATTTTTAGACGGCGAGAAACATCTCGTTCCCTCTGTGCTTCTGGATTGATGTCAGCTAAACGGTAATCACCTATAACACCGAAAGCACCCATTTCGCCTGTAGTCCAAAGGGAAACTGATAAAGCTGTTTGAACATAAAGGAACGGGTCTGGTGTGCGAATGGTTAATGAACAGCCAGATCTTCACTCTACCCTGTTGTTGAAGACGGTGGTTTGCTTTGTCCCGACATGTTCTTTCTAGCTGCATACAGCTGCAAATACACATTCGAGAGTATATTGGGTAGTGCACTTAATTAGGCTACGATGTCATTAAGTCATTTAAAGGGATACTTCACACAAAAAAATAAAATCACTCTCTATTTACTCGCCTTCAAGAGGTTTCAGATCTTTGAGTATTGTATTGAACACAAAAGGAAATATTTTAAAGAAAAGCAAAAACCTCCACAGATTGATTTCCATCATATCTTCAAAATGTAATAATTTGTGGTCGGCAAAAGAAAGAAACTCAAATTTGAAACCGGTGAAGTAAATAACAGAATTTACAGTTTCATTTTTGGCGTGAACTATCCCTTTAAAGTACTTAATGTGGCCTAGTTTACAGATTAACTCGGAGCAAATGACACTTTGACACGAATGTTGCTAATGCTCGTTTATTTTCTGCGCAGACCCCTTTGCTGATGCAACTAAGGGTGATGATCGGCTCCCAGCTGGGACTGAGGACTACATCCACATAAGAATTCAACAGCGGAACGGGCGGAAGACTCTGACCACGGTTCAGGGCATAGCCGATGACTATGATAAAAAGAAGCTAGTCAAGGCCTTCAAGAAGGTTGTCGCTGTTTAATAATTGACACTCTAAAGTGGTTTACAGTTACAAGTGTGAGCCGTCTTTAACATCCTCGTTTGCATCTACAGAAATTTGCCTGCAATGGGACTGTGATTGAGCACCCTGAGTATGGTGAAGTAATTCAGCTGCAAGGCGATCAGCGCAAGAACATTTGCCAGTTTCTTACTGATGTGAGTATTTTTATGTATAACCTAATTACGTTTTAATTGGAGCTGATGCAATCGATACGTTTCGTTGATTCAGTATAAACTTATGTATAATCTGATGATGTTCTTAATAGTAGCTGATGTAATTATATAGTAGCTGATGTATAAATGATAATGCATTTTTATCCCGCAGATTGAACTGGCCAAAGAGGAGCAGCTCAAAGTCCACGGGTTCTAAAAGCTGATGTGAACTGACCCCTTCCCTCCCCGATTCCAAACCCAAGCTACCCTGTTGTTGTGCTGCTGCTCCCCCTCCCCCCCAGCAGCCTCCCCTCAAGGAAAAAAAGCTGAAAATGATTACCTCTGATTTGAGACTCTTTAGTATGACACCCTTATCAAAACGACCAGTCCTGTTCGAGCATGGACAGACGACAAGGCAAATTATGCGGGATAAATAATTTTTCGTTTCTTGTCCCTTCCTTTAGTCCTTTATTTTATTTTTTTAGTTAATCTTGTGCTGCTCTCAAGCGCAAATTCCATGTAACTTTATTTCTCTTTGTTTTGTATGAGGTGTTTCAATAAAACCTTCAGATGCCACGTTTTGCACAGTCTTTACGTTTGACAGGCCGGGTGGTGTGGATGGGGGGCAGTTTGTGTATTGATTTTCTTGATTCATATTTAAGAACCACCGTAAACTAATCTGCGTTTTTAGTTATGATGTGGGCCAGCCTGCTTCAGGGTTACATTGCTGTGCCGTTCGGGCACAAATCACGGCAACCCCATCTCGTTTCATTATGCATCTCTAACTGCCTTTTTTATCCTTGTTTTTCACAATATGCATAATTTCAATTTTCTAAACTTGTAATACCATATTTTGTTTTTTTGGTCTGGAATAAACAGTATCCCATACTTTTGATGTTCTAATTTTTTTATTTTATACAATGCAAATTACTTTGTAAATGGGTTATTTGATCTTATTATTCTACAGGAGGCAGTCATGGATCATCACACGTGTAGAAGTAGGGCTGATAATGCTCTTATTTGTTTGTGTGTGACTGATTTGGCAAGTCACAAAGATAGCTACAGGCAAGTTGCATACATTGTCCCTCAGTAAATGCGGAAATCATCTTAAACGAAACTGGTTTAACGAGACAAGTTGCTCCAAATGAAAGGTAAGCTAACAGGAAATATTTCATAATTGGCTTCTAATATGAACTGTTCATGTAGAAATTGTTTGGAAATGAATTTTGCCAATTGCAAGTTTGGAGAATTTTGTTTGTCCACATTTGATATACAGAAGGGATGTCCAAGATGTCCTGCATAGTGTAGCTCCAACTTCCTTCAACACCTGCCTGGATGTTTCTAGTATACCAAGAAAGGTTGATTAACTGGTTCAGGTGTCTTTCTTTGGGGTTGGAACTAAAATATACAGGACAGCGGCCCTCCAGGACTGAGTTTGGACAATCCTGGTCTACAAACTGCATACAAGTAAGCTGGAAATGGATCAAAATGAATAAGTTATTAAGATACACGAGAAACGTAAATAGCGTGAGGTTCAAAATGTTGACTGGAGTTGCTTTATCAGTGCTTTGTGTAGGAAGACTTGACAGATTTATGTGAATAGTGGTTTTTCTTTACCAATGTATCTTATTTCGAATAAAATTTGGGTTATTTCTGTGATAACATTTAAAAGGTGTACTAATATCGTATCCCAAGTCCGACAGCCTCCATTTGTAAACCGATTACTTTGTGGCGTGGTTGTTCTCTTTTTTCCACAGCAGAGGGCACAACAGTATAGATACAATTTCAACAATATCAGGGTATCCGCAGGGTCTTTATATATGTATATGTGTATATATATATGTGTGTGTATATATATATATATATATATATATATATATATATATATAAACAATAATTTAGCCCTTAAAAAGTCTTAAATTCGCTGTAATATTGTGTTGTAGGTCTTAAATCATTTTAAAGGGGTCCTAATTTTTCCATATCAATGTAAAGCTACCCCATCCAATCATAACATTTCATGTCAAAAGTTTCAACAAGGGCGACATGGTGGCTCAGTGATTAGCACTGTCGCCTCACAGCAAGAAGGTTGCTGGTTCGAGTCCGGTTGGGCCAGTTGGCATTTCTGTGTGGAGTTTGCATGTTCTCCCCGTGTTGGCGTGGGTTTCCTCCAGGTGCTCCTGTTTCCCTCACAGTCCAAAGACATGCACTATAGGTGAATTGGATAAACTAAATTGTCTTGTGTATAAGTGTGTGGATGTTTCTCAGTACTGGGTTGCAGCTGGAAGCGCATCCGCTGTGTCAAACATATGCTGGATAAGTTGGCGGTTCATTCCACTGTGGCGATCCCTGATGAATAAATGGACTAAGCCGAAGGAAAATGAATGAAGTTTTAACAAAAGTTCGTTTATTAACTCTATTTACCAATATGGTTTAATTATCTTTCTTACAATAACGTGTTTTGAATGTTTTTACTGGGCCATTAGAAAAAGTCCTTAGCGTTTAGCCTTGTGTAAGTCTGAAACTTAACTCATAACAAGTAATATTTTTTGTGTATTTGAATGTCTGTTCATGCGTCAAGGAAAAATAATTATAAGGACATCCAAATTCTTTATTTAACTAATAGTGGTGTTCTAATCCTGTATGCAAAAGAGCTCACCAATCCAAACCATCGATATATCTGTCTCTCTTAGGCAGATTGAAGTGGAGCACTCAGACTAATGACTAATGAGATGTTACAATTGGAAGTAAATCAAACTTTGTACGTCCATCTAACCGTTTTCCAAACCAGTCGCTCAACATACAAAATTATTTCAGCATCCTAAATCAAAGGCAAGGAAACGCCCTGGTCAATCACATGTTATTGGTGATAAATCCAGGTAAGGTTGAATCCCCTTAGGGCCTCACGGTGGCCAATGGGTAGCATGATCGCATCACAGCAAGAAGGTTGTTGGTTCGAGCCTCGGCTGGGTCAGTTGGCATTTCTGTGTGGAGTTTGCATGTTCTCCCCATGTTGGCATGGGTTTCCTCCAGGTGCTCCTGTTTTCCCCACAGTCCAAAGACATGCGGTACAGGTGAATTTGTTAAGCTAAATTGGCCGTAGTGTATGTGTGTGTGAATGAGTGTGTATGGGTTGTAGCTGGAAGGGCATCCGCTGTGTATAACATATGCTGGATAAGTTGGTGGTTCATTCCGCTGTGGCGACCCCAGATTAATAAAGGGACTAAGCCGAAAAGAAAATGAATGAATGAATCCCCTTAAATTAGTAAAAAGATTGTTAACTTAATGGATTTGTGTTGAGACAACATGAAGGAATTGTGTGGAAGCCAGCATTTTCTACAGTGTACAGTCAAAAACGACGTTTACTCTTTGTTCAAACTACTTATTTAAAAATAAGCTGAATCAACACCATTCTTGAGGGGTTTTTTGGTGACAAGCCTTATGTTCAATCTATTTAAATTTCTATAATAAGTTGATTGTACGAAACCCAGCATTTTTTTCACAGTGTAGTATGTTAGTTAGAAATAGCCAAGAATTTAAGGTTAGTAAGCATTTATTGGACAATTCCTAAACACTACCAAGAACAGCATCACTTTTGTATCACTGCATACAGAGCATCTCAACACTGTAAAAAAAAAATCTTGCTACTCAAATCTTTTAGTTGAATCAAATTAACTTTTCTAGTTACCTCAACGTACATCAATCAAACTGACTTAAAATATTCAACCCAGGTGCCTGAAAATACACCCCTGTATACACTTCTGGAGAGCGCCAAATACGTCCCAAGAGGTACCTTTTTTGCAGTGTTTTCACAAATCCACCAGAGGCCGCTGTGTATGCCTTTTCAGATTTCAAATTTCTCTCGCGCCTGCTCTTCTTGCGGAAATCCACCAGAGCCTACTGACTGAAGAAAAGCCCTCACCTGATTTTTACCACGTTTTTCAGATTTTACCACATTCTCACCCTGTTATTTACTTGTTTATTTTATTTTTTGGCGTCTGTTTTAGTCTTACCCGCTTTGTGGAACCGTTCTTCGCCAGACTCAAACCCCGTTGTCAACTCCTCTCTGCGTCTCAAGTCAGCCGACATACATGACGAGCTACTGGTCAAACTGGTGGGAAAGCCATCCATACGGAGGTAAGCGGTCAGCTGGAACAGCGTCATACCGCCCCGTAGCGTTTGTTTTAAAGACGAAATGCAGCCATACATACCTCTGGCTACATAATTCACGATCTCCAGAAATGTATATAGGGCTACGTTTTTGAGTCTATGTTAAAAATATTACATTAAACTTATTAAGTTATACAAAGTTTAATGTTATATTTTCAACATAGACTCATAGGTAAGGTATAAGGTAAATGATATTACTATTAGCAGCCTAAGTACACAAAAAAAAAGTCATGACAACAAATATTTTTATGTTGCTTTAACTTATTTTATTAAGTTAATCAGGTTTCGACAATTTTTTTAAGCTAGTCAACCTGATAAAAAGCAGCTATATTTCAATATTCACTAACAAAACAACATTTTAGTGTGCTGTGCAAGTAAAGGTTTAGTAGCCTAATCAAGGTTATTGATGGAAATCGTAGCCTGCTGAACTAAGATCCTGACCTGGAGGTTAAATACAATTAGTCCAGTCAATTGTATGGGTTTGAACATACTGCTATAAAAACGCAGCGAGCATCCATTTAACCATTATTATAATCATTACATTTTATTAAGCTGCAAATGAGTTGATATTATAAGTAATTGTCTGTGCCTGGATGTGTTCAGAAACATTGAAACATTTTTGTGTGTGCTTCCAAAATGTGTTAGCCTGAGGAGGTGGATGTCTCAGGAGAGTCGGGCTGCTTTCGAAGGTTTGTCATCAGCGTAAACATCAGGGAGTTTTTCCTTACCATCGTCGCCTTCGCATTGATCTGTGGGAGGGTTTTTTGGCAAACAGACACTATTTATTGTAACGCTGCCTTAGGACTATATACATTGTTGTTGAAGAGTGATTTGAATGCTTGTTATTCACAATATAACTCATTTCAAGTGATGTTTGCAATGTAAAATGGACTTTAGTGAACCTGAAGAAAAAGATAAATAAAATACAATAGACAAAAGATTACTCAAACTATTAGTTGAATTAAAGTTCTTTATAGATGTTTGCCATTAAAGGGATAGTTCACACCCCAAAAATCCTCATCATTTACTCCATTAAGTGGTTCTAAACTTAAATTTCTTTCTTCTGCTGAGCACAAAACAAGGTTTTCTGAAGAGTGTTGGAAACCAGCAGCCATTGACATCCATAGGAACAACAAAACAAATACTATGGAAGTAATCTTTCCCAGCATTCCTCAGTAAATCTTCTTTTGCGCTCAACAGAAGAAAGAAACCTCTTTGTGTCTTTGGGAAAAATGGTGAGAATTTTCATTTTTGGGTGAACTGTCCCTTTAAGGCAAAATGTGTCAAAATATTGAGTGTGTACAGAAGACATAAGCAATAATAAAAATAAAATAATATAAATGTAATACAATTATTAATTTAATCTCAACCCTTGCTAAGTTTTTTGTATAATAGTTACATTTTCTGTTAAATATTCTGTATAATGATTGGTTTTTTATTAGTTGTTTGGATTTTCTATGATCTTTGAATGTTTTTGATGCCTGTTTTATTTCTGTAAATGTTATTAACAAATGCTAAAATATTAAAAAGAAGAAGAAGAGGAAGAAATCCTAAGCAGTCAACGTCTGGCCTACTCACTTGCGGCTGGCGCTACTTTCGTGTATCACTCCGCGGCCATCACAAAAACCCAAACTGAAATTTCGTCGTGAGTTTAAAATGTTTTTAGAGGATGTAATGGACTCGAGAGGCTTAAATTAAAGCTCGGAACAACAAGAAAGTGGAGTTGAGGTGAGTAGTGGATTGCAGGTTGGAAACTGGCAACATTAGTTATAGTAATTTAGTTGTGATAATCTCGTCAGTACGATGATTGCGTTTTGGACTTTAATGGACTATATTTACTCAGCGGAGCCTGTGCTCATAATTGCGGAGATATAAGTGTATTGCTCGTGTATTAACCTAAAGTGGTTTATTTAGACGTCATGACCAACATTGTTTAAACATCATAGAAAGTCTAGAGTCTTGTTTGAAATAGGTTTCCTTAACTGCTGTGCATAGGCTACATCTAAAAAAAAAGTTACACATAAGCCTTAGAGGACAGATGTGTGTGCCAAAAATGTTAAAGTATCATACTATTATTAATATTTTTGCTTTCACGAACACAGATTACATTACCAGCATCAGTATATTTGTATTTGTATATGTATTTATTTTTAAGTTTGTTAATGGCAATTAAGCCACTTAGATTTCTATTAATTAAATACTATGCAGGTTTTTAACTTCACAATTTAGATTAATTTTAGAAAACTTTTGACTGTTTACTCCATAGGTCAAACGTCATAAAATGGCGTCAATATAATAATACTTTAAAAAAACATTGGCAACAAAGTGACATCTTAATAACGTATACATTTTTGCTTAATTGGCAGAAATGGTTTGAATGGATTCTTGGATAAATATTGCAAATTAAATGGGTTTCAATGGGGACACTTATGTCTTCTGCCTACTGCCTAGTGTAAAAGGGATTTTGGCAAATGCTGTTGGCATTAACACTGTCCAAACGATGGAGAAAAAAAGTATAAATAATAATGAAAAAGACTAAAGCATAAGTATTAAATTAATATGTGAAATTAAATACATTTTAAAATATATAAAATTCAACACTGAATATAATGAAACACTGTTATGGTTTAATCAATTACACACCTGTCCTTGTAAAACTTTTAACTGTGGGAATCGTACATAATTCCAAAACATTTACGTATTCTCAAACAACAACTAGGGGCAGCATGGTGGCGCAGTGGCTAGCACACTCGCCTCACAGCAAGAAGGTCGCTGGTTCGAGCCCCGGCTGGGTCAGTTGGCATTTCTGTGTGGAGTTTGCATGATCTCCCCGTGTTTGCGTGGGTTTCCTCCGGGTGCTCTGGTTTCCCCAACAAGTCCAAAGACATGCGGTATAGGAGAATTGGGTAAGCTAAATTGTCCGTAGTGTATGAGTGTGTATGGATGTTTCCCAGTGATGAGTTGGCGGTTCATTCCGCTGTGGCGACCCCAGATTAATAAAGGGATAAATGAATGAATGAATGAAAAACAACAACTAAACCGCACAAATCTAAGATCTTTTAAGACAGAAAAACAAAAATGCAGATTGCAAAAACATTTTTGTGGCGCATAAAAATGACAGTTCATTAATTCTAATTAATAACCCACTGAGGCTCTTTCACAAGGAAAAACATGACATTTTATCCCTTTGCAGAACATTGTTTACCCTTTAGAGAATTGCCATAATGTGTAAATTGATGAATACCGTGTACACAAAATTACAGTTTCATAGAGAGCAGCCTCTTAGTTGCCAGTGTCTGAATTGCCGTGTTGGTGTCCTCTTTTCAGGAATCACGAGTACAGTATAATGACTGCTATCAACATGCCGCAATTAAACATTTGCAAATCCATGGATCAAAGGGAGAAGCTTCTTCTTGAAGTCTATCTGATTTCGTTCTGTTACGCATGAAGAAACGAGTCGGGCCTTTAATGTTCACGTTTGCCTCGCCTCTCGAAATTAAGCGGATGTCAGCGAAATAAAAACACGGTTTGAGTGTGGGAAATGTCTCGAGTTAATGTTTGCCGCCTCAAGAAGTGCAACATCCAGGAAGCTTGTGCATAATTTTGCCATTGTTTTGGATCCTCCTCTCATCCGGAGAGCTGGTGCTCGGCCCAGATGACGGATGGTGAAACCACCAGAGGAAAGCCTCTTAGTGCCATGGCAACAAAACCAAGTTGATCTTGAGTTGGTTTCCAGATAACACGTCATTGTTACCCGGTAGAATATGTTATTTTATTTTGTAATTGTACTATGCAGAATATTTTCGAGCTCTCGTGCCAAAAATGATGCTTAAGTATTGCTGTGACATTAATGTTACTTGAAATGAGATGTGGTTTTGAATTCAGCATTCAGTCGGTTCTCAGATTCATTTCATTTAGTCATATTTAGATATACAGTTGTATCATCTTAACATTGAGATGGTCATTGTTACTATGTGGAATGTTTTTTTTGCTCCTACTGCATCATGATTCTGCTGATGAAGTGGATTTTTTATTCTTTAAAGTGTGTAGTAAACATGTCAACCTATATAACCATCTAGAGATGTATAGACATGTATTTTGAGGAAACAGGACAAGAACTGGTGGTATATTTTTAGAAGAAAGGTGACAGCTGATTGTTTGTTGAATGGGTGTACTGCTGAGGAATGTGTGAGGTCATCTTTATGAAGAGCTGCTGAAGAATGAGTTAATATGTAAAACAGTGAATGTACATGTAAAACACACATATGAAGTTATATTGGTGAGAGGCTTTCAGGAGAGTGAGTGACATATTATAAAATAAATGTAACAACATGCCAATGTATGTCAACACTCAGAAGGGATTGAATCTATGGAGAGATGACTCTGGTGTGAAAACAGGTGTTTGCATTGTAGGGGACAGGGCCCAGAATAACACGAGCACCTAAAGATACACTGAACCTCTCAGTAAAGAGAAAACATCCTAAAATGGTCAGAGTTAAAACAAGGAGGTGGGGAGAGAAAATCTGTATAAAAATTGTGAAGAACACAGACACATTGGATTTGTCCTGGGGAGAGACTGAGATGGGTTTGCTCCAGGCTGTCTCTGCTTTGTTGGAAAATATTCCAATAAAGTATATTCTTCTGATATTCATAACCTCCAGACTAAGTTTGATTCATTAAGAGAAAAGCCGGAAACCACTACACTGACTGGAGTAGTTTCCAAGCCCTCGCACCAATAGTTGGCTAAAATGTAGAGATGAATATGTTTAAAGATTAATTCAATATTTAGAATTTAGCATTCAGTTGCAGTTTTGCAGAGGAATTCACTTATATTGAAAGACATGCAGCTAATGCAGTTGGAGTTTTGTGAGATTAAGGGGCCCTATCATACACCCTGTGCAATGTGGCACCAGGTATGACGCAAGTGTTTGCTAGTTTCAGACTGGCGCAGGTATCATTTTCCCCGTTCTGCACCACGTTGCGTTTGCGTCCATTTGTTCTCCCATTTACGTGCTGGTCTGAAAAGGAGAATGCATTGTTGACTTGTTGCTATTTTGTGGCGACTGAAATAACCCGTGCCATTGACCAACTAAAAGCTAGTCTAAAGTCAGTGTCGCAGTTTTTTTTTTTTTTGTTATGAAAAGAGTAGGTGATCGGTGGGTCCAAAACACACGTGGACATTGTTTATTACACACACGAGGATGCGCAGCAGCACATTAATATTTTTAAATATGAAAAATTAAAGAATTAAAATGTAAAAGATTAGGTAGCACTTTAGTTTAGCTCACAATTCATGCTAATAACTACTGGCTTATTACTTGCCTATTGTTAAGATATTAACTGTATATTAGTACTTATAAAGTATGATCTTATTCTGCATCCATAATCACACTTAAAACACCTTATTAATTATTAATAAACAGCTAATTAGTAGTTTGGTAAGCTAGTAGTGTTAGTTAATGGTTTGTTAATACCGTCAATTGTGACCTAAACTGTTACCAAAGATTATTATTGTCTACATAAATACAAAAATTGCTGCCTCCTTGAATTCAGCATTCAGTCGCAAACAGGTTTGTAATTGAATTTACATTTATTTAAATATACAGTGCATCCGGAAAGTATTCATAGCGCTTCACTTTTAGCGCTTCAAGAGGAATGGGCAAAAATTCCCAAAGACATGAGCGCCAAGCTTGTGGCATCATATTCATAAAGACTTGAGGCTGTAGTTGCTGCCAAAGGTGCATCAACAAAGTACTGAGCAATGGCTGTGAATACTTATGTACATGTGATTTTTCAGGTTTATTATTTTTAATACATTTGCAACAATTTCAAAAAATCTTTTTTCACATTGTCATTATGGGGTATTGTGTG
>CAIGQW010054307.1:2951918-2964996 GCA_903798125.1 Danio choprae
ATTTGAATATTTCAGGACTAAACAGCTGGTGCTAAAGTCTGTTAGTTTTAATAAAAAACACCCTGTGGGACCAGAAAGAGTCTGTAGCTGAAGCAAAAACATCCAACGACACCAGCAATCAAACGCAAATCTCATCAAAGCGAACCCGGAGCCTCAGACAAAACTTACGGTCATATAAATTTAAATGCTCCTATGAGGACGCGCTGTATTTTCTGGCGCATAGTGACTAAATCATTTCTCCTCCCGACGTTCATTAAAAGACTTCAAAGGAGGCTTTTCATCCCCTAAAATGCTTCGCATGTTCCTACTGGGCGACAAGATTTCAGCTGAATCTGTGAAATTGCCGTCGCTATATCTCGCTTTCAGACAGCATGCTAATGTTCAATAATAGATGTGCGAGAACAAGACCCGAACTACATTTGGATGAATTATTCAGCTGCCCTCGCTCGCCCCCGAGTCTTCCGCTTTTTTTCACGCCTTCCATTATGTCTCGCGTTTTTTTTTCGTCAATTACGCAATGGCGACGTCGTCTCCGTCTTGCGGGAGCCGTCCAAATATATGCTGTCTTATCCGTCTCCGCAGGGAGCTGTCATTATTTCTTCCCTGCCATCTCGCGTTTGCGCCTCCTGCACTTTATCTGCGTCCTCACACATGTCGAGCTGAAGCCCCCGACAGACTTCAGAAACTTCTCGTCTTATTTCTGCTACACGTTCCCTGTGTTATTGCTCTGTCCCTTTACCACTTCCTCTGTCCTTTGTGGTGTGTTTTTCATTTGTTTTTCATCACTGGTTGAACGTCAAGCCGTCGTTCACTCAACAGATGTTTGTCCCCTGTTTGACACGGCTCTTTTTTGGTTTCGAGGAAAGAGAACAATCGAGAGAAAAAAGGGATATTTTGGTGGATGAAGGTCGGTGGATTGTTTTCAGAAAGGTTATGGAAAGTAGCAGCTGTATGGTTGGAAGTTTTTGAAAACTCATTTGTATTGGGGAGTTTATACAATAGAGACTGTCAAAACAGTTGCACATAAATGTGAGATAACCCTGGACCAAAAAAACACACTCAAAAAAATTACATTTAGTCATTTACATCTACATTTAGTCATTTAGCAGACTTACAATTGAGGAGGTATTCATTGATTCAACAAGAAGAGGCAACACATACAAGAAGGGCTAGTTATTCAAAGTAACTTGTTTGTGCTCAGAGAATTTAGTGCTAGAGTAGGAGTTCTTCTATAGTATGTTCTTCTAGGAGTGCTTCTATAGGTGGTTTTGGTATTATTCAACAGGGTTCAGGTGTTCTCGGAAGAGATGGGCTTTTAGTTGTCGTTTGAAGCATACCAGTGTATCCGCAGTCTGAGGGGCAATGGGAATATCATTCCACCAGCATGGAACATTGAATGAAAAGGTTTTGGAAAGTGACGTATAGCCTCTCTGCGTGAAGTAGTTTGAGGAGTTATAGCCTCAAACTACTTATTTAAATGACGTTTGCTGTTAGTTCAAACTGCTTATTTAAAATAAACAGATTTTTTTAGTTGTGGGGACAACTTAATTGTTTTATGTTAAATGCACTTAAATTTGTAAAAACTAATAAGTTAACGTACTTTCTTCAAAATTCTCCAAAAATACATTGTATTGGTCAAAATAATAGATTTTATGCCAGTGCCAATAATTGAAAAAGATTTTTCAATTAACCAGAATAAACCAGACGTGTGGTTTATTTATAAACTAATTTCGAGAGGATCACGTGCTAAGGATTGAACACGGCTGGCACTGCATCAGCTCTGTTTATTGCACCAATCAGACGAATACTGACACACTATAAATAACCAGAGTTTTTCACTCCAGTCATCTTCTTCTTGAAGAATCCCCCCTTCCACCACTACTCCTTCCCACCTCCTGACTGGGCGGCACGGCGGCATGTTTCCTCCCACCGTCCAAAGACATTCACCATAAGTAAATCGACTACTCCAAAATAGCATCCTAAGAAATATCTCAAGCACGTTCACAAGCAGGGGAGTTCTCGAGACCTACCTGAGCTCAAACTCCCCTCTCGCCCTTCAAATGGAAGGGAGCCCTGGGCTCGAGGATATTCTGAGCTCAGGGCTCTCTCCCAGGACAGCATGCCAAATACGATTTATTATCAATCATCAGCTAAGTGTGAACTCTTGAATGCCAATTATTTCATATGTCAAAAACCTATGTATTTGGGCGAACTATTCTTTTAAGAGCTTCACTGTACAAAATAATTATGTAAAATTTATGGTAAAAAAAACAGCAGCTGTGGTTGCCGGAGTTCAACTGTTAAAAATATGGTAGAAATGTAACTAACTCTTAGGTAATGTCAGAAAAGGTAGAAATGTCTAAATTTTACAGTATATTACTGTACTTCATATGTATTTTTTTTGCCCTAAACCAATGTTTTATGTACTAACATCTACACAACATAACTTTGTAACAGACAAAAACACAACCATGGTGTGGATGACAAAGTCACATGATGAACCAAAGCTCATCACAAACAACTTTTCCTACATGTAGAGAAGCATACTAATATATAGAAAGTACTAAGTGTCGTTCACACTACTAAACACCATAATGGTAACACACATAAAATTAAGGCATAAATCAAGAAAAACAAAAAAAAACAAAAAAATCAAGTCAACCCAGGCTCATTGCGGTTACGTACCCAGGTCTACATTCCTGTGGACAGCGAAATACGTGACCAGAGGTACGTCTGCTGGAAGTTTTTGTTTTTTCAAATCCACCAGAGGCCGCTGTGTACGCTTTTTGATGATGTCAAATTTCTCTCTCACTTCCTCTTCTCGCATAAATCCACCAGAGGGCGCAATATACAATTCAGCCGACCAGGCCAGCTTGCTGTTGACTGACTGACTGACCGACCGACCCATTTTAAAGACGAAATGCAGCCTACAACACTATTCTAGCTACATAATTGGCACTCTCCTGAAATGTAGACAGGGGTACGTATCCACAATGAGCCTGTGTTGACAAAACTATAGTAATGTAAACAAAAAAAGCATAAATAGTAAAGTGACATGCAGGGAATTCTGGGTAAAGTAATTGTATTGTTATTTACTGTATATATTTAGGAAAATTACTGTTTAGCTGTAGCATTTTTACAGTTGAAAATCACGGGTATTTTTTTACTGCGTGCTCACTAAAGTTTATTTGGGGAACCAACTTTTTTTTCTTTTTCTATTGCATCACTGAAAAACTTTATTTTTTAGAGCACAACTTCATTTCAGACAGACATGGATTTTTCAAATGAAATCCCACCTGTCAAATTACGTCTACTGTACATACATCCAATCCAGCATACAAGTCCTGCATACATCCTCTACTTATACACATGCGCGCATTCAGTGTTACATTTGAAGCTATAACTATAGTCTATTTCTAAGTATGTTTCTACCTTCTCATGCTCCATGGCCCATTGTTCGCCACTGGTAGTACGGTTCACTAAAAAGAGCAATCAGTATTTGTGACACCGATTTCTCCAAGCTCCTCCGCCGGGGAAGCATGACATGCAGAGTGACATGTGAAAGACAGCCTCAGCAGGCATAATATCAGCTTAGCCTGCCCATGTCATCCAAATCCAGACTCCGTTTATCTGCACCGCTTTTCCACCGAGAGCCAGAGTTGGGCTGAATGTGGGTTTCAGCCATTCTGAAGATCAAAGTAATCTCGAAATACGAGTCTATGTAAATCATTAGTTTTTTTTATGGGCTTTTTAGAAACTCATCTGCCCATTTGTCCTCGTCGGCGTGAGAACGGCTATATATTTTGGGGTCGTGCCGTGGGAGAGAGTGAATATTGTGTGTGAGAGAAAACGAGAGTGACTGTGTTAAAGTGTAATATCATTTAATTAAAATCCAGCTAAGCTTCTCCCCCCATTAGGCTTGAAGTAAGCTTAGCGTGTAGCGCTTCGAGCTGATACGGGTTTCAATACAAGCCGCAGGCTTACGGAGACACAATTATGCTTTTGAATATTTTAATTCCGAAGGTGTCTACAGAAGATGTTTTGGTGGTAAAGTGAACAAAATGTAATTATTTGACCAAGTACATGAAACGTTGTGTTACTCTGAAAACCAACATTTAAAAAAGTGCTGGCTGGGTTGTGTAACCCAACATTGGGTCAAATATGGACAAACCCAACATTGGGTTAATTTTGGTTTTGTCCATATTTGACCCAACGTTGCGTTAACACAATCCAGCAGAGTGTTTTTAAAGGCCTGTGAAGTGCTTTGAAATGTGCATTTTTATTCGATGTTTGGACGTAATCTCAACTGAAACACAAAGAGAGGGTGGGACATAGAGTAGCTCCTCCCCTTTTTATAAAACAGCCAATAGCGTTTTGTTTTATCTGCCAGGGAGAGCAGTTGAGCTTAAGCACATCAAATGTGAAGCGTCTTGAAGGGGGCGGAGCATTAAAGAAAAACTGTATGAGCTGTCTTGAATAAAAGCGTTGATCCATTAAGGCGGTCCATAAGTGACAAACTACAAGCTTTACATGTCAGTCCCGTAGCCAGCCTGGTGAAAGGGGTGGTTCTTTTTTCTCAAAAAGTGGACCTTTCTGCAGTTATACACCTCATTTTCTATTTAATTATGAGATTTAAATACTGAATTGAGGTGATATTTTAAGTACTATTTTTAGCTGCATTAGTTTGTCGGATGGTCATCACAGTTTTTAATGTACCAAAAATATTTTCTAAATATTTACAATAAAGAAATCTGACAATTTTCTTTATTATTATTAGTATTATTATTTTTAAAATATTAATTTATTACATCATATATCATTAGAAAAAAAAAGTTTTAAATTAAAAACTGTAGCCTATTGTCATTTATTAGGCAAATAACAAACTGGCCAGCACATTCCTCAGTCAGAATTTGGCCTTTTGAATAATAATTAAAAAAAAATTAATAATAAAAATAATTATTATTATTTAGAGCTTCACATTTTTCAAGAATAAGGTTCACGATTTAGAATAAAAGTTACTTGTCAAATGTTTTCTCTATTTAAAAACAACACAGTGGCGAAAGATGACTTCACTTTATGTCATTATTGCATTGGCCAAAACTGATTAACTGAATCCACACCAGGATTCCGCTTGGTCTTACGGCTTTAAGACCTTTGATGGGTATTTTTACTATTTATAATGGCATAGCCGTCAAAATCGGACAAATGAGCTCATGTATGGGACAAATTCTGGATCTTTGTCAGTGACGGGTGGGTCTTCCAAGCCACCCGAACCCCCTCTGGCTACAGGCCTGCATGTTAATATCAGTTTTATATCTTCTAAATGCAAATGTTGTCACTGTTTTGGTGCACACTAGCTTATAGATATCCTAAAAACTAACAATACTGATACTAACATCTAAAAACTATTTTAATTTCATGGAACCTTTAATACAAATTTGGGTAAATGTGGACAAACATCCAAATATGGATGGGTTAAATTTTGAAATTCATTTATTTAACCCAGCATGTTTACCCAAATTTGTGTTGAAACAATAATTATGTGTGTAATTCTATATTACATTGATGTGTACTGTATTACATTGATTTTTTTAACTTTTATTGTTTTATTTTTACACCCTGTAAAATGCAGTTGTTGTAACCCAATGTTAGGTCAAATATGGATTTTTTCCAATTAAATTTAATTACACTTTTAAGTTTAACCAACAGTGTAGGTTACAAGGGCATTACGGTGGCGCAGTGGGTAGCATGATTGCCTCACAGCAATAAGGTCGCTTGTTCAAGCCTCGGCTGGGTCAGTTGGCATTTCTGCGTGGACTTTGCATGTTCTCCCCGTGTTGGCGTGGGTTTTCTTCGGGTGCTCCGGTTTCCCCCACAGTCTAAAGACATGCGGTACAGGTGAATTGGGTAAGCTAAATTGGCCGTAGTGAATGAGTGTGTATGGATGTTTTCCAGTGATGGGTTGCAGCTTGAAGGGCATCCGCTGTGTAAAACATATGCTGAATTAGTTGGCTGTTCATTCCGCTGTGGCGACCCCAGATTAATAAAGGGACTAAGCCAAAAAGAAAATGGATGAATGAAGGATATTTATATCAACTTAATTTATATTAATTCATTCATTTTCCGTTGGCTTAGTCTCTATTTCAGAGGTCGTCACAGCGGAATGAACCGCCAACTATACTGGCATATGTTTTACACAGCTGATGCCCTTCCAGCCGCAACCCAGTACTGGGAAACATACACATTCATTCATACACATACTCTACGGCCAATTTAGTTCATTCAATTCACCTATAGCGCATATCTTTGGACTGTGGGGGAAACCGGAGCACCCAGAGGAAACCCACACCAACACGGGGAGAACATGCAAACTCCACACAGAAATGACAACTGAACCAGCTGGGACTCGAACCAGCGACCTCCTTGCTCTGAGGCGACAATGCTAACCACTGAGCTACCGTGTCGCCCACCAACTCAATATCAATAGCACTTACAATAATAATAATAAGAAGAATAATTATAAGAATAATTATAAGAATAATATTAATTTTATAAGATAATTGAAAATACATGACCAAGTCTTAACTGTCTTTAACACGGCTTCACCAGAGGCACTGCTTTTTATAATATAATAGTCTTTCAAAAAGCATTAACCATGAAGGAGCTGTTACGATTTTATCCTTTTGAAGTTGGGGCCTCTCTTCATATTCATAAAATTCTGACAGTTTCTCATAAGTGAGAAGTAAAGCAGCTGTTAAAGGGGATAATATATTACCGCTAAGAGAGCCATGAGTACTGTCATTATGTCTGGGGTCATTATCATTCTCTTTACCTTCCCTGTCAATCTGTCAATGCCGAGGACGCCATTAGAGACTAGAGAAATGTTTGCTGTTCTGTAAATGTTCTGCTCTCCCGGAGGATATAAGCATCTCTACTGTGTGCGCTTGAAAGAAAAGAAACCCTATAAGCCGTCAGCGTCGCTGCAGCCGCTGCGTAAAACAACAAAATCTGTTTTTCCATCATCCGTTGCTTTCCTGTGAGTCCCTGCAGGTTTGCTAATGGTGCTATCTTTAGCAAATGCAAATGTTAACTCCTGTATCATAGAAATGGCTTATGATCCATCTCTTGCTTTGATATCATTTTATATCTCAGTATCTGTAGACTTGACGTGTGACGATATTTAATAATGCAAGATATCGTTATAATGAACATTCACTGTAAAAAATGCAGGGTTCCACACAATTCCTTCATGTTGTCCAAACATTTAGTTAACTTAATCGTTTTTACAAGTTTAAGTTGATTGAACATTAAACAATTAAGTTATCCCAAAAAACTCTCAAGAATTGTGTTGATTCAGCTCATCATAAGTAAGTAGTTTGAACAAGCAGCAAAACTATTTTTTGGAGTGTTGTTATGGTGGACACTTCAGTATACTTTAAATAATTATACATTAATTTTCCTTCAGCTTAGTTCCGTTATTCATCAGGGGTCGCCACAGCGGAATGAACCGCCAACTTATCCAGCATATGTTTTACACAGCGGATGCCCATCCAGCTTCAACCCAGTACTGGAAAACATCCATACACGCTCATTCACACTCATATACTACGGTCAATTTAGTTTATTCAACTCACCTATAGCGCATGTGTTTGGACTGTGGGGGAAACCCACGCCAAAACGGGGAGAACATGCAAACTGCACACAGAAATGCCAACTGACCCAGCCAGGACTCGAACCAGCGACCTTCTTGCTGTGAGGCAACAGTGCTAACCAATGAGCCACCATGTCGTCTCTTGAGTAATTATTTATTATTGAAACTTTTAGAATGTCTTTTAATTTCTTAGTTAATGCTTAGTTAAATAATCACAACAAAAAGATTGGATGCCATCATAAGTAGGGCTGTGTATCGATTCAGATGCCCTGATTCTACACTGAAAAACATGATTCATTGGATTTACTCAACATTTTTTAAGGTAAGTGGTTGCAAACAATTTATATAAGCATATATGAATTTAAACACAAATTAAATTGAGTAATTTTCTAATTAATTTGTGTTTAAATTCAGCCCATACAAATTGATTGCCACCACTTACCTTAAAACATTTATTAAATCCAATGAATCATTTTTTTTTCAGTGTATTGGATTTCGATTCCCAAGCTAATCGATGAATCCAATTGAATTTAATTTAAACATTATTGAAATTTCCAAAACTGAATGGGGTAAACATCATTTTATGAATGGTAAATTAATAAAAAGAATTGAGGTCCACAGACATGTTTTTAAAAGCTCATTCATTCATTCATTTTTCTTCAGCTTAGTCTCTGATTTATCAGAGGTCGCCAACGCGGAATGAACCGCCAACTATTCCAGCATATGTTTTACGCAGCAGATGCTCATGCAGCTGCAATCCAGTACTGGGAAACACCCATGCTCTCATTCACACACTTATACACTATGGCCAATTTTAGTTTACCCAATTCACTTATTCCGCATGTCTTTGGACTGTGAGGGAAACCGGAGCACCCGTAGAAAACCCACGCGAACACGGGAAGAACATGCAAACTCCACACAAAAATGACAACTGGCCTAGTGGGCACTCAAACCAGTGGCCTTCTAGCTGTGAGGTGACAGTGCTAATCACTGAGCCACCCTGTCGCCTTTTTAAAAGCTATTGTACATATTTAGTCAAGAATAAATGCCACCTCAGTAGCCTAATAACTTAAAAATGTAATTTATCCTTAAATGTAAATAATCCTTTATTTGTCGATAACATGTCCCTGTAAATATCATTAATGTGAAAAGGAACAAAAGTTGTTGCCCTCATGCTGCCCCCTAGTGTTCAGTTTACCTAGAAACTGCAGTCAAACCTATTTAATCTTTTTAGTTTCACAAAAATCGATTAGCAAGTATTTCCAACGAGCCTGTGATGGTCATAAGCCTACTGTAGTATACCATTTAGCATAGCACTGACAACCGCCCACAACACTGACATAACAGCACTGAGTTTTGCACTGTTCACATATTCTCTAGAAAATGATGTTAACATCTTCATTCTGTTATCAGCGAGGCTTGTTATTAGAAACAATGCTCGCTTTAAAAGGTCATGATGTTCCCAAGTCTGCATTCATGCAAATTATAATACAAACAAAAGCAAAATCCCTGTAGTTTCGATCCTTTATCTCCAGCTGCTGCGAATGCGTCTCAAATGATGATGATGGCGCCGTATTTATTTTTGTGTCTCTGGTTCACATTTTGCTTTAAATGCACCATCCATTATTGGCACAATTGGCTGAGAGTGAGCGACACGGTTTGACAATGACAAAATGGTTTCAAACAATAACTGCATGCTTGTAACTTCCATAATGGCCACATGTTTTCAACTACAGAGGCAGTTCAGGGTGCTGTACGCGAATCAAAGCTTTTGTGATGCGTCACATTAGAGCCACAAACATACAGTCAGGCATTTGACTTTACCTTGAACCTGGTCTGTTTTTTCCTGGCTCTTTTGAGTCATAGCAATAATTATAATGTCTGTAATGTGATTGTCGGCTGAATGCTCATGAGATGTTGTTGGTCACTGGTTGTTGTAATGTTTTACTAGTGTAAATTAAGTTTCAGAATGCATCAATTCAGGACACATTTGCTAAATGATCTAATATACAGTACTCAGCATATATGAGTACACTCCTCACAAATCTCTGGATTAATATTTTCTATAGGAAGCTTTACAATATTATATTAGCGCATATACATTAGAGGCGACACGGTGGCTCAGTGGTTAGCACTGTCGCCTCACAACAATAAGGTCGCTGGTTCGAGTCCTGGCTGGGCCAGTTGGCATTTCCGTGTGGAGTTTGCATGTGTTCGCCTGGGTTTCCTCCGGGAAATGACATGCTCTATAGGTGAATTGAATAAACTAAATTGGCTATAGTGTATGTGTGTAAATGAGTGTTTATGGATGTTTCCCAGTACTGGGTTGCAGCTGGAAGGGCATCCGCTGTGTAAATCATATGCAGGATAAGTTGGCGGTTCATTCTGCTGTGTCGACCCCTGATGAATAAATCGACTAAGCCGAAGGGAAATGATTGAATGAATATACGTTAGATTAGTCACTACTGAAGCCAAATCTGGAGCTAATCTAACAAAATAACTCACGATAACGGCCCAAAAGTAGTACACCTAAATGTATATGTTAGGGAAAATATTAAATAAAAAAGAGCAAAATTAAAGAGAAACAAACATTTTTTTTTAACATTTGTTGAAATGTTGTAGTTTGTAATTTTTCCCCCCAATATTTCACATGAATTTAAATGTCTAATTTTTCTATTTCTAAAGATGTTTGGTGACTAAAATATTATTATAATAAATATATCTGTTTAATAAATCTGTTTTGTACAAATGCACCAACATATATGACCTATATTCACTGAGAAATTGATACAAATATTCATTTTGTACTCATTTATGTTGAGCAGTGTACGTGTGACACATTGACAACAAGTTCTATAATTGTTCATGCGATGCTTTACCCCGTGTGTTAGGGACTGTTCAACAGAGAACCGGTATAATACATTTTGATCTACTTCACTTAAATGAGTAATAAAAAGTTATTGGAAAAGACAATCTATTGCTATTTTTTTTAATGCGAGGTACGTTGTTTTTCCACTTCAGAAATGTAGCGTATATGTATAAACTCACAATAGAGAAGCAGAAAGCTTCTCTTTAAGCATTTTCATCTATTTTTCTGTCTGTCCGTGTTTTTTGTGTGAAGTGGTTTTAGGCACATCTTCTTTTCCTGGGAGTGTGTGTGATGATCCACTTATGTAAATGAATTCATCTCTCCAGTGAAGGCCATGAGGCGAACATTTTCTAACTTTCAACAGCTTGTCAGGACTTTTCATGAGAAGACCTGGACTGACCAGACGCTGACTGTAAAGTAGATCGGATGTGCGGCAGTTGAAAAGCCTTCAGAAGCAGGTTGTGTAAGTGGCTGTTCTGGACAGAGGAGATGGAACAGACAGAAGAACCTTAAAGTCTTGGATATTCTGCATACATCACAAGCGGTTGGCAGACATTTTTTGCTGTGGCTGGGAAGCAGTTGGGGGTTCAGTGCCTTGATGAAGAGTCTTACCTCAGTCGTGGTGGAAGAGAGTGCTGTGTATTCACTCCTCCACCTATAATACCTGCTGGTACCAAGACTCAAGCCTGTGACCTTTGGGTTACAAGTCCGTCTCTATAACTATTGTGCTACGACTGCCCCATAAAGTGGCTGAACTTATGATTTGATGAGCTGCTGCTGTCTGTCCATCAATCAATCCGTCCATCTATCATCTGTTCATCTGTCTGTCCACCCATCCATTCATCCATCCATCCATCTACAAATCCATCCATCTATTCTTCTATCCATCCATCTGTCCATCCACAAATCCATCCATCTATTCATCTATCCATCCATCCATCCATCTATCTGTTTTTCCATTTGTCTATCCATCCATCTATCCATTCATTAATCTATCCATCTGTCTGCCATCCATCTGTCCATCCTTCCATCCATCCATCTGTTCACCTGTCTATCCATCTATACTTGCATCTCTCCATCCATGCATTAATATATCAATCTGTCTGCCAGCCATCTTTTCATCCATCTGTAAATATGTCCATCCATCCATCCATCCATCCATCCATCCATCCATCCATCCATCCATCCATCCATCCATCCATCCATCCATCAGTATGTTCACCCATCTAGCCATCCATCCATCCATCAGTCTGTCCGACCGTCTATTCATCCAACCATAAGTTTGCCTATCCATCCAGTCATCCATCCATCCATCCATCCAAAACTTTTGTGGAATAAAAAGGTTCCAGGGACTGTAAAGGTTCTTCATAGAACCGCTGATGCCCATAAAGAACCTTTATATTTAAGAGTGTTGTCATGATGTTGATTTCTTAGATCTTCTGCATGGCTTTTAGCTTGTTTTACCCAGGCTTAGACTAAAACAGCCCAATGTCATGACATTGGTCTCTAGAAACGACTTCAGACTTTCCTTCAATCTGCATCAACAAGATTTTTTTAATGTCTGCTTTTCCGTACACCAGGGGAAATGCTTGACTATGCAAACACCAATTAATCCAGATCTTTCATATATTAAATATAATCTCAACCCCCCTGCCAGTGATAACTTATTCATAAAGCCAGTTTTCAGTGAGCTTGACATCTTTTACTTTTTACTTATACCCCAGTAAAAGATTAGCCGATTATTGTGAAGAGCCTTGCTTGAATTGAGCCTGAATCTGAATGGAGCCGAACCTGATTCTGAAAACAGCACAGATCTGCATTCACAATAGTGTTAGGTAAGCCATAGAGCAAACCAGGCCAATCCTGCTGTGCTCTCTCTATTTACCCAGAAGCCCCCAGGCTGAAACAGGCCTGCATTTTCCATCGCCAGTGCTGCTCTATGGCTTCAGCAATCTCTCCGTCCTTTGTGCTGCTTTTTTTTTGTCCTCTCTCGTTCTCCACCCCCCTCGCTGTCACTAGCACTTCTAGCTGTTTTCATATATGCATTTTCCCTCTTCTTTCTAGATGCACACATATTCACACTTGTGTGCGTCCGACTCCTTAGGTGCCATTAAAACCACGTTTATTAAATTTTTTTCCTGCACGCGTTTCTCTCGTCTGTCTTTGTTTCGTTATCCCTGCTGGGCAGATGAGCACAGCTGCCACTCTGTCAGAACTCTATGTGTGTGTGTGAGTTTGTGTGAGTGAGTGTGTGTGTGTTTGTGTGTGTGTGTTTGCTTGTGTGTGTGCGCTTGTGTCTGTGTGCATGTGTGTTTGTGTATGCTTGTGTGTGTGTGTGTTTGCTTGTGTGTGTTTGTGTTTATGTGTGTGTTTGTTTATGTGCATTTTCTGTGTGTGTGTGTGTGTGTGTGTGTGTGTGTTTGTTTCTGTGCATGTGTGTGTGTCTCTGTGTTTGTTTGTTTATGTGTGTGCGCTTGTGTTTGTGTGCATGTGTGTTTGTGTATGCTTGTGTGTGTGTGTGTGTTTGCTTGTGTGTGTTTGGGTTTATGTGTGTGTTT
>CAIGQW010054307.1:2992677-3003873 GCA_903798125.1 Danio choprae
AACAAAAGATTCTGCATCATTAACAAATCAATAGCAAGTATTTAGGATGGATAAGAGATCCATCTAGACTTATCAGTCTAATTAATCCATGTGCAGCATAATTAATCCATGTGCAGCATTTTTTTTAGTTCACCAGCCCTTGAAAAACCTTAAATGAAATAACCGGTTTACAGGCACAAGGGCGGGGTCAATCTGTCAATCACATGAGAGTCAACCAATAACAAACAACAAACATCCAATGATGGACAGATTCAAGACATTTTCTCCTTTTCATGATGCTCTTTCTATCTGATATGCGTCATAATAAAGAAAAAAAGACTTTGTGTAGCATTTTATTCTTGCACGGGTTCGTTTAAAGGGTTAGTTCAACCAAAATTGAAAATTCTGTTATTAATTACTTGGCTTCAACACAAATTTGGGTATTTTTCTGATAAATTCTGCTATTAATTACATTGTTTCAACATAAATTATGATTTTTAGATGAAATCCAAGAGCTCTTTGAGGCAGTGATGTGCTCTAGACATTCAAAGTCAAGAAAAATGTCACCAAAAATATCAAAATATTCCATGTGATTTCATTGACTCTGTTTAAACTTTTTCACAAACCTGTTTAAACTAACTAGACAGAAGATGTCATGATACGGATCTAGGATGAAAGGGTCACAACAAAAGATTCTGCATCATTAACAAATCAATAGCAAGTATTTAGGATGGATAAGAGGGATCGCTCTATTATCTAGACTCATCAGACAAAGCCTGATCATTTCAGAAATCAAAATGGAATTATTTTTATGGTCTGTAGCAGGAATGTTGAAGCATAATTAATCCATGTGCAGCGTTTTAAAAAATTTACGAGCCCTTGTAAACCCTAAATGAAATAACCGGTTTACAGGTACAAGGGCGGGGTCAATCTGTCAATCACATGAGATTCAACCAATAACAAACAAACATCCAATGATGGACAAATTGAAGACATTTTCTCCTTTTCATGAAGCTCTTTCTACACTCAAAAAATGACTTTTGCTCCTTGTTCAAACTACTTATTTAAAATGAGTTGAAACAACACAATTCCTAAGAATATTTGGGGACAATTTAATTTTTTTTTCAATCTTTTATGTTCATTTACATAAAAAGAAATGTTTATGATTTTATGTTCAATCCACTTAAGTTTTTAAAAGTTTACTTAATCGATTTGTGTTGGGACAACATGAAGGAATTGTGTGGAACTCAGCTTTTGTTTACAGTGTATCTGATAGGCGTCATAATAGGGTACAAAAGACTTTATGTAGCATTTAGGGTTAGTTTAAAGGGTTAGTTCACCCAAAACTGAAAATTCTGTTATTAATTACTTTGCTTCAACACAAATTATGATATTTTTCTGATAAATTCTGGTAATATTACTTTGCTTCAACACAAATTATGCTTTTTAGAGGAAATCCAAGAGCTCTCCGAGGCAGTAATGGGCTCTAGACTTCAAAGTCAAGATGAAATGTCACAAAAAATGTCAAAATATTACATGTGACTTTTGCCATGTGATTTGACTGTAATCATACGAAGGTCCAAGAACACTTTTGTACACCAAAAAAAGTATAAAGCCTAATCTGTTCACATGTAACACTGCTATTATATTGCAATGCAACATGGTTAGCAATTTAGAAGCATGGTTTAACATGTTTTTAGCATGTTGCTAACATTTAGATTGCTGCTACCATGTTTTAAATGTTAATTGCTAACACTCAGAACACAAACTGCAATGTGTTGTTAGGCATGCTGTTGCACGCATTTCTGGATGGATCTTTTTAGCTGATGGCAATACTCTCAGATCCTTCAGCATTTGTTTTACTAACGAGACGCTTGTTATATGCAGGATTATCATAGATATTCCTATAGGAGGAGATAGGAGATACATTATCTGATTATCTTTTGCTGTTAAAGAAACCATATTCATGTGCAAAATATGTCAGACATCCCAAACAGCCAACACCCAAGGGCCAATGTGCTTGGAGTATTTGAAGATAATTGGGGAATGCAAAGGAAAATTCCAGAAGTTAGTCTTACGGGGCATTTATGCAAGAGTTTTCTAGCTAAAAAATTCATTCTTGAGAGCAGAAGATGGGTTTTGAAGTGCAGGTTTTTGAAAAAGATATCATCATTATCACTGTGATAATAACAAAGGTAAGATTTTGTGAATACAGTGGCATCGTGCTCATGTGTCTTAAGTGATCAGTCTAAGTATGCGCAAGTACTTGACTACTAAAACAACAGCAGTGAAACTTAAGAACAAATATGTGCGGACAAGCGCCATCTACTGGTCTGACATGCAGAACACAGCATTTTATTGATTTTCACAGATCTGTATTGTAACGGTCACTTAAAGCAATTACAGTCATTTAAAATACAATCGTTTTGATGTCAATTGTTGTCTACATTCATTCATTTTCCTTCGGTTTAGTCCCTTATTTATAAGCACCACAGCGGAATGAACCACCAACTATTCCAGCATATGTTTTACGAAGCGAATGCCCTTCCAGCCGCAAACCAGTACTGGGAAGCACCTATACACTCTCACATTCACACACACACTCATACATTATGGCCAATTTAGTTTATCCAAACTCCACACAGAAATGCCAACTCCCCCAGCCAGGATTCGACCAGCGACCTTCTTGCTTCTCACTTTATAGTAAGCCACCATGCTGCCCTTTTATCTACATGTGAAAATAAAAAGTAAAACATTTTTGGCACATAATTGTTGCATAAAAGCAATGGAAACTAATGGGAAAAATACATGCATAATATTTATTTTATATTTTTGGCATGCATAATATGTAATTATTTATTAATATTCACATTTCCAGAGGGTCATTTTAACTAAAGTTTTCACCTGTCCACAAATCTTTTTTTGTTGATATTTTACTACAGCATTGTCAAGTAAATGTACTCTAAAGCCGCAGTCACATTAGAGTTTGAGCATGCAAAATTCTGTCGTATGGCGCTGCGAAAAGAGGCGGGATTAAACAAGATGATTACACATTTAAAAAAGCGAGCGATTGCGCCATATTTTAAATTCCGTCATGTTTTGATCTACTATTGATCTCACGCAATAACGTGATGTGATTTTGCAGGTCAGCGTTCACCAAGCTTAAACTTTCCAACACAGCAGCACGCGAAACTTGTTGCACGAACTTGCGTTTCTGGTCTGCCGCATTCACATGAGTATGAATGGAAGGCTATGGGGCAAAAAGTGCAGTGTGACCGCGGCTTAAGTTTGTATGTGAAATCAAGCCATTAAAAAGTCAAGGTGATGCCAAAGTTACAATCTCACTCATTTGTTCATATCACCTTTAATTAAAACACTAAATCATCAAGTACAATAAGCACTATTGTTTAACTGGCAAAGAATTAATTTGACTTAATACACGCTAGACCTTGTGGAAATGCTTTTAAATTCATTCAGGTTTGATCCAGCTAGAACTCGTCACTGGAATCTTCCAGAAGGAAAGCAGGCTGAGGTTACAGCATCTCAAACGCAAGCCAGATGGAGCACAGATTTCATTTGCAAAACCGTGCAGGAGAAGCAAGCATCTGCAACATATTACAAATCAGTGATGGGGGAATTATTTCTTGATATGCACCAAAAGCTTTTATTTGTATTGGAGCTTGCGAGGTGTCATTAAGATTGCGCTGAATAAGAAAAGCATTTTGCAGCCCACAGTTCTGTCTGAACAAGTGTTGCTTATACAGTCTTGGATTCAAATCAACAGAGCATAACATTTACTCACACACTCAACCTTCTGTTGCATGATGTTGCTTCAGGGTAACACCACCAATTGTTTTGCATATATTACCATGATTATAAATTTGAGTAGTTTTCTGATATTAGCTAAGTGTTTGGTTGATTTTGTTCCATATAGTTGCACAAAGAACTCATTCATTCATTAATTTTCCTTCGGCTTAGTCTATTTATCAGGGGTCGCCACAGCAGAATGAACCACCAACTATTCCAGCATGTGTTTTACACAGCAGATGCCCTTCCAGCCACAACCCAGTACTGGGAAACGGCACAAAGAACTATGAATGTTAAAATTTTTTATTATGTATGCATGTATGCGAGTTAAAAATGTACGTTTTTGGTTTTATCGCCTTTGTTTTCACATTCCTAAGGTTGACTGCGCTTTTTTGCTCTTGGCACATCACTAAATTTACTTTGACAAGGGCAAGTTTCTGCAACCCTGAGATTACAGCACCTTATAAGGGAATAAGTCATGACTCATGGGCTTTCCCTTACACCACCAGGGTAGGGAGTCAAAAGCACTAATGTGACTGCACTGTAAAAAATAAAATCACCATTTGTTCAGATCACTGTACTTTTTCTGTTATATATATAGAATTTCAGCATTTTTTAGCTTAGCTTGGTCGTTGTAGCTAAGAAATACTCTTTAAAATATAGTCTCTTTTTAATAAAAAAAATAAATAACTATAGCTTTGGCGTGCATGCTGGTCTTTAAAAAAACACACACTAAAAACCTACTCATCCCAAACCTTTTATGGGTAAAAAAAAATATATACCTTTTATGTTTTGCTGTGTAAAGTGAAAAGTGTGCTAATTCAGAGCTGTTGAGTGTAACGCCTGGCTGGCAGATGGTGACACAACGAGACTGATAACGATGTACATTAACAAAACGGGTTTATTGAACACTTACGGGGAACAGATATTGGATGCGGGAAGACAGGACGACACAGGAACAGAACCACACGAATCAAAATACCGGACAACAATGGACACAGACGAAAGGATATAAATAGATGGGGGATGATTAGACTAATCACACACAAGGGATGAACACAGGTGGAACAGATTGACATTGACAGTGGCGGGAAGAGAACAAAGAAAGCACATGATGAAAACAAATGACGACACAGACGAACGCTGGCATTGAGCATGCTGTAAATATTTCCTAACTTACTGCCAACAGAAAAATGCCCATCTACATGCTCACGCATTAATCACAAAATTCACAGTTACGCTATAAAAAATAAGTTAAGACACGGAAAGCTTAAGCAACAGTTACTTCCTCCTCTTGGAATCAGCAGTGGAAAAGTCACGTCTTCTGTTGCACAAGCCATTCTAATTAAATGGAAGTCCAACAGTACTGGATGGTTTATAGTGAAACTATTAGACACATGTGTGAGACTTTGGCCCGTGTTCTTCTGTTTGACTGCACTTGCAAAGCGGTTCCAACAACGAACCATAAAAGGGCAACAATCTGCTGGAGACAAGCTGAGACAAGCTCTAAGAATATTATCTCAGTATATTTTAGGATGTCAGACTAATCTTGGGAGCATTATGTGCAAGCCATGAAGAGAGAATGATTTTAGTTTCGTTCTGGCATATAGTCCAGATTAAAGATGTAAGCGAAAGAAAAAACATAGACAGAAAAAAAAGTTAATTTACATTGTAAAATGTGCACAACTAGGTCCACGTTTGACAGCTAGGTCCATGTTTCAGCAGCAATGGTTCCTCCCATTATTTTTCCCCATAGAGATTTTTAAAAAGTAAAAAGTTTGTTATAAGAGTGTTACAAACATGGTTGGTTTGTTGTAGCCAAATCAATCCTTTTCAAAGAGAGAATTACAATTTCACATAGTTTGATTTGAAGCAAACTATATGAAAATGGAAAAAAATCAAAAAGTTATAAGGCTGTATAGTTGATAGATTTAATGGTCCCGTGAAGTGCTCTGAAATTTTTATGCGATGTTTGGCGTAATCTTAATCGAAACAGGAAGAAAGGTTGGGACATATTGTAGCTCCTCCCGCTTTTTAAAAAACAGCCAATAGCATTTTGTTTTATCACCACTCTGCCAGTATGTGTGTTGAGCTCAAGCACATCAAATGAGAAGCGTCTCGAAGGGGGCGGGGCATGTCAGATCCTAGAGAGCATTTGATTGGTCATCATTTGATGAGATACTTAAGTATGAGGTGACGTGAAAAAAAGATCTATTTAGGCAGAAGTGACAAACTACAAGCTTTACATGTTTATATCATCTTCTAAACGGAAATTTTATCACTGTTTTGGTGCACACTAGCTTATAGAATTCCTAAAAATCTATGTATTAAATCTGTTTTAACACATTTTTTAACACGTTTTATTCTTCGTTGTTTTTATTTCTTATACTTGGATTTTATGTTTATTGTATTCTTGTTCATGTAAAGCACTTTGAATTACCATTGTGTATGAAATGTGCTATATAAATAAACTTGCCTTGCCTATTGCAAAATATGCATACATATAGGAATATTGAAATATTTACAGATCGTAAAGGGACTGACTTGACTGTCATTCATATGAGTGCAGGTCGAGTTAAATATCTCTATTGGTAAATAGAGAAATTGGTAATTGGTAAGTAATATCTCAATTGCTTGGTGCAGTTCTGATTGGTGGGATTTTTCAGGCTGTGCTTACACTTTGCAAGTTAGATTTGGATAAACTAAATTCTGAATTGACTGTTCAGTTATTTTGGTTCATATGAATAAATGTGGACACCGCCATCTGAAATGGACCAAGACTGCAGAAAGATGGTTTTATCTACAATAACATGGTGTTTTACCTATAATATTAATCAACCCAGGCTCATTCAAAAAAAAATTAAAAAGTACCCCTATATACATTTCTGGAGAGTGCCAAATACATCCCAGGAGGCACATTTCTTTTTGCAAATCCACCAGAGGCCACTATGTATGCTTTCTGAGATCTCAAATTTCTCTCGCGAGTGCCATTTGCGCCTGCTCTTCTCGTGTAAATCCACCTGAGACCACTGTCGACTGACTGACTGACCGACCGACCCACTCTCCTCCTTCCCTAAACCCAACCAACAGTGTTTTCAAAAGCACTGATTGACCCGCCCACCACCATTCCTGAACCCAACCGTCAGTGTTTTCAAAAGCACAGATTGACCCACCCACCGCCTTCCCTAAACCCAACTGACAGTGTTTTCAAAAGCACAGATTGACCCGCCCACGCCTTCCCTAAACCCAACCGACAGTGTTTTCAAAAGCAATCCAGAAAGCAATCCATACGTACCTCTGGCTACATAATTCGTGATGTCCAGAAATGTATATGGGTTACCTTTTCAGAATGAGCCTATGTTGGTAATAATAAGCTTTTCCTCCATTTTAACACACCGCTATTCTCTGGCGTTGCATGAACTTGATCGGCTGCACTAATTTTGCAAAAAACAATCTGATTGGCTGATGCCTGCATTGTCGCTTGAAACTTCTACAGTGAGCAATGGACCCAATGCGACTTGATGGAAACACTTGCCGTCACTCCATTCAAAGTCTATGGGAAGTGTTAATACTGATGCCACATGTGAACAGGACGTAATCTCAAGGACAGACAATCTTCATCTGAGGAGCCAGAATATGATCTGTTTTTCAAAAGATAAAAGCACTTTTATGCATAATTTGTTAATCAATACTAACAAAATCAAGACTAAAAATAGAAAATAAGGATGTGTCATAAGTCATCAGCACAATACTACAGTATAATGAGTTCCCTTAAATTGGATATTGCAAACACATATTGTTATAACAGTTTATAGCAATCTTATTTATTGTGGTAACCGTTTACATTTAAATATTTAATGTAAAAGAGGACATATAAATAAGATCATTTATGGAAAAACTATTAGAAAGGGAAAATATTAATAATAGAAAAGTCAGATCCTAATTTATAGATTATTTATATACATCTTGATGCGAACTAAATGTCTGACACTGAAATACATAATTGAATACTTTCGTATTTATAATGCATGTGCCCAACTTGACCTGCCATTTGAAAGTGAGGGGGAAAAAATTAAACGAAAGGTCAAATTTACAACATTTGACTTTGCTCTGGATGTTACTACACCTACAGGCGAATGCAGTGCGTTATTCGAGTACAGTACCCCCTGCATGCTGCAAAAACTGTGTGCGCAAATATGGTAGTATGTCATAGTGAACAGACATGACAGGAATCAGTGGCTGCTGTGGGCCAGACTGATGCTATGCTGGTGCTGGAGGTCTGCCAGAAAAGCAGAGCAGAAATTCATCAGCATGTCAGTGTTTGGCTGATGACGGACACTAATAGCCAGTTGTCCATTATACACACACACACAAAACACAAATTATAGCAAATAAATAACAGAATTTACATACAACAAATATACACTCGTGTGGTAAATACTGGAACTACTCCCACATTCGCACTGAGACACTATAATGGGAATGATATTGTATCAGGAATCACTCCATATGCTGTTCCTCCAGACGGTTTTGCACAATTATTCATGCTCTGCTGAATTTTGCACAACAGTTTTTAACATTTAAATGTATGCAGAAAACTTTTTTAACTGATTTATTTATAGTTTGTATTTAGGTTAACTTTTTTGCATGCATTTCCAATTGATTAATTTGTTAAATTATTATATTTTTAATATACCTTAAACACTGGCATTCAGTAAGAATTTCAGGTCCCACTTTATATTAGGTGGCGAGAAGAGTACATGTTAAGTCAATGCACAGATGCGAATAGACGTCTTGCGGCGTTATTTGTGAAAATGAGACGGCGTGAATGATGCGATTCGCGCGAATTGAGCGTTTTGCTCATTTGATGCATTTAACGCTCGAGTTGGACAATCTGAACTTTAGCAGACATGCACGCTGCGTTAACCAATCAGGAGCTTGCTTTTGTAGGTGTGCGATTATGACGTAGCACCTCCTGCCGACACCGGAGAACAGCTCATCAAACTGGGCACCACTGAAAGCTTCCATCATCCAGGTATAGTTTCTGGAGGAGCTGATGAACTCACAGAGCTGGGTGCACCTCTGAAAGGATCTAGTGAACTCAGACACAGCACTGAATGAACCTATGCTGTTTTTCAGCTTTCCTAAAGCACACAAAGCACAGCTACGTCTTTTGTGTAGTGAATCCGCGTCTATTGTGAAGTGAAGTGAATTTGGCACACGAATGACGCGACATTGACACGCGAATGAAGCGAGTAAACTCAAAATGTTCACACGTCTATTTACATGCATTACAGACGCGTCTGGTGTGAACACAGCATAACTACTATGTACTTGCATCAAAAAAAAAATACAATGTACACTGTAAAAGATTTTTGCTGCCTTAAATGTTTTAGTTGAATCTAATAAAATTTTCCAGTGATCTCAACTTACATCAATCAAACTGACTAAACATTTTTGGTTAAACTTTGTATCACTTAAAAAATGCAGTTGAAACCCGATTAACTTAATAAAATGAGTTAAAGTAACATAAAAACATTTGTTGTCATGACTTTTTGTCATATAATGTTTTTACTGTGTACTTACTGCGTTCATAATGTATTGTAGAACAATTCTGGTGCTCTTGAGGTGGAATGCGAGGAGGGTTAGGAATAGTTTTGGTGGTATGGGTAGGTTTAAGGATGGGTTAAGGTGTAAGGGATGCTCAATAGTGTGCTGTAAATACAAAAGTAATTACTGAAATCAACTACAGATGTAATTACATGCAGGTATTTAATCAATCATAAGTACAATGTAAAAACATGTATTTACACAATAAGTACATTGTAACAAATGATTCATTTAGGAGTAAGTACATATCGGCTATGGCCACCAAATATAAAGTGGTTCCGAATTGCTTTGTGTTTGCTTTCAGTGCATTTGAATATAAACGCTTTGAATACTTGAAGCAAGCTAGATGTAAACCAGTCAGGTTGTGTGATGAACACAGCATTAATGATGCCATTTTTAGCACTGCTAATACACAAATGCACTCATGCAAAACATATAAGAGGTCAATGGACGAAGACGACCAACTAGGGCTACTAAATAACTGAGCAGTGATATTATGACTAATGAAGCATGCCAGCCTTCGCCTTCGTTCCACTCCTATCAGCTCAAATAAAACAAGCTACAACTCCCAATGACACTCATGGAGGAAGCGTCCATTGAAATGTGTGTATCTGTAGTATCTGTTTTCTACTCAAACATTTGCAAAAGTGACCATACTTTTGCAGTTTTCTTTAAAACAAGTCATTTTCATAATAAATGTCTTTGATGTCACAGCAAATACCTTCCAGTGCAATCAAACTCCAATTAACAGTTTCAGCCCTACATTATTTCCCACTCTATATTCAGTTGTTGCCTTGTTCACAATAATTTCTTGCTCTCGAAAACAACAGACCAGTGAAACAAAGGCTTGGTGTCTATTAAAAAATAAAACAGTGCATTCTCTGACTGAAAAAACAGAACAGTTCAAATGTTTATTTTCTGTCAGAGAAGGCTTCTAATTGCTATTTTGATGAGCAGGGCAGGTTTCCACTGACACCAGTGCCAAAGGGATGCCACGGCAGAAGACTCTGTCAAGCTCCGGCTGTAAAGAGCAGCAGGTGTCTCGGCGGAGGGCTGAAGGGGCATTGCTATATTTCCATCACACCAGATGTGAGCCATGACGGAGAGCATAAAGGTGAATTCAGAGGGCGAACATCGTGATAGCGTAGCTGACTGTCTGCAGCTCTCTGTGCATCCATTCATTAGAGCACAACATCACCCTTTCAGCATTAATAAGGATTACTTTAACATGCTTTTGAGGATGGAGCTGCTGTGGTTTGGTTACGTATCTATGATAAACTGATGGCTAGTTGCAGATGCAGTCTACATTCGTTTTTTTTTTCTGACGGATTAGAGAGATTTGCATGCGTGATGATAACGCAATGCTAAAATACTGAAAATACTCAGTTGAAGGCTAAATTCGCCGTCCTGTGAATTTAGTTTTCAAATTTTTCCCAAATGATGTTTAACAGAGCAAGAAATTTTTCACAGTATTTCCTAATAATATTTTTTCTTCTAGAGAAAGTCTTAATTGTTTCATTTCGTCAGTTTTTATTTTTTTTAAACCATTTTAAGGTGAATATTATTAGCCTCCTTAAGCTATTTTTTTTCTCGATTATCTACAGAACAAACCTTTGTTATACAATGATTTGCCTAATTACCCTAACTTGCCTAATTAACCTAGTTAAGCCTTTATATTGCCCTTTAAGCTGAATACTAGTATCTTAGTATACTATATTCTATTCTTAATATACTAAATATCTGGTATTATATTCATTCATTCATTCATTTTCATTTCGGCTTAGTCCCTTTATTAATCTG
>CAIGQW010054307.1:3018873-3029914 GCA_903798125.1 Danio choprae
ACACACACATACGCTACGGCCAAATTAGCTTATTCAATTCACCTATACCGCATGTCTTTGCACTGTGGGGGAAACCGGAGCACCCGGAGGAAACCCATGCCAACACGGGGAAAAACTCCACACAGAAATGCCAACTGGTCCAGCCGGGACTCAAACCAACCAACCTTCTTGCTGTGAGGCGACAGTGCTAACCACTAAGCCACCGCGCCGCTCCTGCAATATATACCATGTAGTTTTATTTTTCACAATTTGACTTTATGACTTAACTTTAAACTGTATTTCTTTTAATTCAGGGGAAAATTACAAATACAGAAACAAAAAGAATCACATTTTGAAGGTTTTGTTTTATTTTATATCAAACAAATGTAACCTGTAATTTAATTTGTTGTTGTTTTTTAATCACAATTGGAAATTTAAGATTTATTTCTTATAAATGCATTTTGCATGAAATGGTTTTTGTTTAGTGGTTAGTTATTGATCATAATTTGACGCAATCTTACAGTTATATCTTTATTTCTCATAATTAAAAATTAATTAAAATTAAATATTTGCATTTGGAGTTAAATATTAACTTTGTTTCACAAATTGCAAATAATTTTTATACATTTGTTAATATTTAAATATTTCTCAAAATTTGATAAAAAAATTCTTTTCTTGAAATCGCATCTTGCATTTGTTATATTTTGTCTCACAATTTGACCAAATAACTACATTTGTAATATTTAATATTATTTAATAAAAGTAAAGCTATTAATCAGATTTATTACATTTATACACATTCACCACTAAATTCAATTTATTATACTTTTTATATATTTCACAATATTGAACAATTTCTTCAAATTTGATTTAAAATTGTACTATTGCATTTTTCATATATTCGAAATCTATCATAAATCATAAATTCAGAGTCAAATGCATCACTTATGAGCGTTTCTGGTGACTTTGTGCACATATTATGAAGTTCACTGATGGATATCTCAAAGCATCAAATGAAATATGTTTTTTTTAATGAATTACAGCTCAAATGAAATCCCAGATAATTGCACAAACTATTATTCAATCCACAAAACGAACCATAATTAAATGCATTCCGATGAATGTGAGCTAGAGCAGCGAGACTCATAATTTGAGCTTTTGATGTTTTAAAGTCTTCAATTATGCCTTAAGCAAAGCATAAAAAAAAACCGGAGTGTGTCCGAGTGTTTGGTGATGATTAGCTTTAACCAGAGGGCGTCTGTTTGCTATAATCTTTTAATGGCCAACGCACTGGCGTATGCAATAATTCCATATGCAGAATATCTGAGAGCCACCGAATGTGCTTTCATTGGGGTTTTTATTTTTTTTATGAATGTGCATTTGCATGTTTCCAAAAGAGTGATCTGCATAAAAATGTGCTAGTGGTTTCTGAGGTCAGATTGAGATCTACTGAGAGAGCTGTCGGTCCAAATTACCATCTCTGTCGGTTCCTGTCGCCGTCTCATCTTCTCTTTCAGACCTAAAGACCAATGTATACTAAAACATTCTCATCCAGCAAATGGAGGGGTTTTCTGTGGACTCAGAAACACAACACTGAAAATCTACAAAATGCATATGTTTAGTGGGAATATATGTGGCCAGAAAAGGATTTTTTTAATTATAATATGTCTCTTTAGGTATTTTTACCCCAGTAAAAACAAATATATAGAGTTGAAGTCAAAATGATTAGCCACCCTGTTCATTTTCTTTTTCAAATATTTCCAAATTGATGTTTAACTGAGCAGAGAATATTTCTCAGCATTTCCTAAAATATTTTTTCTTCTGGAGAAAGTCTAATGGTGCGTTCACACCAGATACGGATGAAGAGTCAAGCGCGAGTGATTTACATGTTAAGTCAATGCAAAGACAAATGAAGCATCGCAAATCGAATTTGGCGTGCTTAACACGCGAATTGCGCAATTCGCTTGAGTTGGAAAATCTGAACTTTAGCAGAGATTGCGCCACGTAAACCAATCAGAGGCTTGCTCTAGTATAGGCCTGATTATGACATAGCGCCTGCAGTTGGTGTCCCAAAGGGAAATCCTCCTGCCGAAACTGGACAACAACTCATCAATCGGCTGGGCTCAGTCAGAAGCACCGCTGAAAGCTTCCATCATCCAGGTATAGTTTCTGCAGGAGCTGATAAACTCACAGAGCAGGGTGCACCTCTGAAAGGATCTAGTGGACTCAGACACAGTGCCAAACGAATCTACGCTGTTTTCAGCCTTCTTAAAGCACATAAAACACAGCTACTTTGTCAATAAAATCCATGTTAGCCATTTTGCAACGAAACTAGATTCACCGGGCAGACCAAAGCCCTGCCCATGACGCGAACCCACACCTATCGTAAAGTGAATTTGACGCGTGAATAAAGCGAGTAAACTCAATGTTCACGCGTCTGTTTATTCCTGCATGCCGCGTCTGTTGGGAACACAGCATAATTAGTTTTATTTCGGCTAGAATAAAAGCACAAGAACAAACCATCATTATACAATGACTTGCCTAATTACCCTAATTAACCTAGTTAAGCCTTTAAATGTCACTTTAAGCTGAATACTAGTATCTTGAAAAATATCTAATATCACTCCATGCCTCTTGGAAACATTGTGCATTTCAAATTGTGCTTCATTCAGGTGAGTGGGATTGACAAACCACCTGTAGAAACACTCTTCTCTCTTATGCACCTGACACTTTATCTAAACTCCATCCAACAAGAACTCAATAATGAAAGCGATGTTTACTATAAATGTACATAGCCTTATGTGTCTTATGTGTATAGTTAAATATCTTATAGTATATGTTGGTTATGCATAGGTTTTTTTTAAAAATAGCTTTTATGTCCAGTGTTGTGTTTGTATTTATGGTAAATTTATGTAGCACCGTTGTCCTGCGAGACACGACATTTCGTTCCTCTGTATGTCCACACATGTAGCGGAATGACAATAATGCTTGACCTGACTTGACTTGATCTAGTAAAATATTATGTGCTGTCATCATGGCAAAGATAAAAGTAATCAGTTATTAGAAATTAGTTATTAAAACTATTTACAAATGTGTTGGAAAAAAACTGAAAAAATGTGTTGTTCTTTCCATTAAACAGAAATTGGGGAAAAAATATACAGGGGGGGCTAATAATTCTGACTTCAACTGTAAATATGCAAAAAAAAAGAGCTATTATTCCCTATCTTTAAAATATAGATATTTTCAAATTAAATATTTGTTAACATACCAAACAGATGAAAGCCGACTGAAACTAAAGCACATTTGCTGTGCCTGGGTGGGAGGATGTGTCTTTACGTAAAAACATTGTTGCGTTTCCTCGTTAAAAATCAGAGAAGAAAACAGGTTTGGAACAAGTGAAGGATGCGTAAATGATAACAGAATATAGATTTTTGGGTAAATTATCTCTTTAACAAGCTGCCACGCTCGGGTTGAGGCACATGAAGGCACGAGAACACGGGATGAAACGAAACACGAATTTATTAACAAACACTTACTACAAACACGGGTACAGGAAGAAACAGGAAACTCTAGGAGGACATAGGGTGACGACAGCATGGACAATACACCGGGCATAGACACTACAATACCGGACAAGGATGAAACAAACTAAGGGGTATAAATACATGAGACGTGATTAAACTGATAACATACAGGGGATGACACAGGTGATACAAATGAACATTCACAAACGGTGGGAAACAGAACAATGAAATGACATCACATGGCACATGACGATAACAAACGCACATGGAACACAACAGAACCTGACACAAGCATATTCCTTTTTCATTCTAAATTCTTATAGGGATAAAGTACATCCAGGAGGTTGTATTCACTGACGGTCAAGGTGATTCAAAGTTCCAGGATGAGCTTTTGTTATTTAGCAGTTGTTATCTCGGAATAACATACACTATAAAAATATCCGTAAATTAACAGTTTTCTGTGTTTTCCCCCCATTTATTAATGCTTTTGAATTGCATTATGGGACTTTGATCTTTCTTCCAACAACTTTTCACATTTTTAATAGTTTAAAGTGATATATTTGGTCTGGGTTGGTGTTGTGTATTATGCTACAAAAAACATTTTCTGTTATTGTTATATAGACTTCTCTATATATCATTTCTTATCCATTATATAAATTTAAACTAATAAAATGTCAATAGAAGTCACTTTGTTCAACTGTAGAGTTGAATTTTCTACATCAAAAGTGTACAGAGCAGAGATCAACATCCCATAATGTAACAGTAAATAAACGGAAAACACAAAATACGGAAGCAGATATGTTTTTAGCTTATAATGTCACAACTGACCAATCAGAATCGAGTATTCCAGACAGCCGTGTAATGATGTCTAGTCTATCCATCACGCTTTTAAACTCTTGTACAGTTTGTACTGTTTTCTAAATGTTTGCATACAGTCGGCACACGAAGCTAAAAACAGTTCCACTTTCGACTAGTCCATTTTTTGAAATTGTGTAGTTTTCACATCCCTAGCGAAAACCGTATTCCTCCCTCATGACATGTTTTTGTATTTTTATCCTCACATCTCTCCTTTCCAACCATCGCTGCATGCGCTCCCCCCCTTCCTCTACTTTTTTCTGTCTCACCGCATCAAAGAGCCAATTTGAAGTGCCTTTTTGGGTATGGCAGCCGCTGCCTCTGTGTCTGTGAAGCTGGCAAGACCAACGCAGTCAGACAACATGGCTGGCAGGGTATGCCAACAGACGAGAGCCGGATGCTCTGCAGAAGGACAGATAATGAATGTTATTGTCCAGCACGGTGTGTTGCGTCCTTGCTAACTTTCATTTGAGCAAATAAAATGCGGCGTTCATTCAGTGACTGAAACGGCGCCAAAAAAATAGCAACTTAATTGTCCTCATCACAGCGAACGCATAATGATAATTGTGCCGGTGACCTCTTTTGTCAACAACAAGCTTGCATTAAATTTAAAAGCTCTATTGACAGCATTTGTTTTATGATGATGAATTCAAAGTCATTTAGTCTCTCGCTTTGTGCGTTAAAAAACTAAATCATAAATTGTTACTGTGGGTGTAGACTTTTGGAATATTTTAAAATGTTTTTAATGTTTTTTTTCTCTATTACATAATTGCTTAAGCAGCTAGCTCTCTGCAACTCTCACATGGTCGCCCACCGAAGCTAAGCATGGTTGCGCCCGGTCAGTACCTGGATGGGAGAGCACATGGGAAAGCTAGGTTGCTGCTGGAAGTGGTGTTAGTGAGGGAGCTCAATATATAGTGAGGGCACTGGATATAACTAGACATGATTCATCAGCATGCTAGTTTGTGCTAATTGTTTAATTAATTGTCATGTTTAATTTGAACTCATCTTGCGGCTATAAACACTGTGCATACTGTATTACAGGGAGAGTTCACCTAAAATTATTAAAACCTTTTTTAATTCATTTACTCACCTTCTGGGCAAATATGTACAGGAGATGACTGTTCTCTTCAGTCGAACATTGAAGGTCTTTACCTGAAGCTGTAATATATGTAATCTGTAGTATTTATCACATATATCGTATGTTGTGTGTAAACTGCAAGTAAAACAGATTTTTATTAGAATTTTAGAAAATAAATGTTTTCACTTCACATGTTAAGTAATGTTCAGATGATTTGGATGTTAAATCCATGCAAAGACGCGAATAGACATTCTGTGGCACTATTCTTGTGAACGCGGCAGTGTGAATGACGTAGCGCGAATTGATGTACATTTGATGTGCTTAACGTGCGATTCAAACTCTGAACTTTTGTGGACATTTGCACTGCGTTAACCAATCAGTAGCTTGCTCTAGTATGGCCATGATTATGAGGTAGCGCCTGTTGTTGGTGTCCTGAGGGGAAATCCTCCTTCCGACACCGGACAACAGCTCATCAAACTGGGCTTGGCTCAGTCTGAAGCAACGCTAATGCTTCCATCATCCAGGTACAGTTTCTGGAGCAGTTGATGAACTCACAGAGCTGGGTGCACCTCTGAAAGTATCTAGTGGACTTAGACAGATAAAGCACAGCTACGCTTTCAGTAAAATCCATGTTAGCCATTAAGCAATGAAACAAGAGTCACCGGGCAGACAGAAGTCCCGCCCATGACGCAAATCCGCATTTATTGTGAAGTGAATTTGATACATGAATGAAGCGAATTTGACGTGCGAATGAAACAAGTAAACTTAAAATGTTCACGTCTATTTACGCGTGAAGAGCCCGATTTATTAATGCAAGCCGTTTCTGTTGTGTACGCCCCTTGAGAATGTGTCTGGTGCAAATGTGTAAAACTGGTGCAATTGGCAGTTAAAGTGTCAAAGAGATGAAAGAGTGTGTTTTCTACAGGTGGTTTGTCAAACCCACTCACCTGTGTGAGGCACACTCAGCTTGGGGTCTTTCTTTCTTTCTTTCTTTCTTTAAAAAGAAAGCTATTAAGGGTAGCTATTATGTTTCAGCTCAAAATACCCCACAGATAATGTTTTATAACTCTTTGAAACTGTCCCTTTTAGGCTTTGGTCCTAATTGTGCCATTTTGGTGACTGTTGCTTTAAATTGAAATGAGATTGAGCTCTTTTTCAAAAGAAGGCGGAGCTACAAATGCATGTGCGTCAACATAGTGACAGATTCAAAAACATGATTTACGTTCTATGCTAATGAGGGACAGATCGTCACTAATGGGCGGGGCTTTCACCCCCTGATGACACGTACAAAGGGAGAATGTCAATCAAAGTGTTTCTGCAGACTGTTTTTATCAAGTGTATCAAATATTTTTACCATTAGAAGCTGGTTATATTGACAGACTGTTGCCACTGCGGTGTTTAAACCCCTTATAAAAGGGATTTTTGCAAAATAGGTCCCCTTTAACTTTGGCGGTTTATATTGACAATTGTTTAAGAGGCTTGAGAAATGGCCTTTAAGAGTCCAAAAACAAATGACCTGTATTATTTTAAATGCCAAGGGACATGGTTCCAGCTAAAAAATCTTCCTCTGAATCCAAGGGTCAACGTAAGTAAATTAAAGTGATGGTTCACCCAAAATGGAAATGTACTCACCGTTTACCCACCCTTATGTGGTTTCAAATCTTTATGAGTTTATTTGTTCTGTTTAACACAAAAGAAGATATTTCGAAGAATGTGGAAACCAGTAGCTACTGGCATCCATGGTAGAAAAAAAATATTATGGAAGTCAATGGGAATCTTAAACAATCTCTAAGACTGGGTCGCTGAGATTTCGCTGAGACTTTTATTTCAGTATATTGATGTACTTCCAACTGAATATTGAGTAGGGGGCGGGGCTTTTATTTTGCAAATCATTCCCTTGTAGCAAATTAACGGTTAAAGGGGCGGGGTTAAGAAAATTGAGGCTGAAGTCATCAAACTGACGTCAACAGAAGAACCGGCACTCCAAATGCGGAAGCAAATGCTCAGATTTTGATTAAAGATTAGCAAAGCAAACTTTTTTCAGTGGATTGACCTACACAGATTAATTGTTCACATAAAGAATAACGATGTGTGCTAGCCAAATACACATTGTAAATTTTGATTTCACACAGACTTTCAATTTTTTGTGTTGAACAGAAGAAAGAAACTTAAACAAAGTTCAGCAAGCTAAGTTTAAGTAATAATAACAGAATTATCATTTTTGGGTGAACTATAGCTTTACCATATTTTATATCTTTTAATCTTTATTTCTTAATGCATTACTTAAAAAAAAAAGACAAATCTTGTCACAGAAGCTGTCAGTGTAGATTAACTGCTAATGAACCCAGAACGTTTCTTTATAATAGGTTAACAGAGACATTTATAGTGATCACTGCACCATCTCACCACCTCAGGCGGTGTTGTCTCAGATGAGCAATGTGTAAATATTCTTTTGAATGAAATCTGTCATGTTATTTGGCACTGCTCATTAAGAAACAAACCCTGGAACGAACACGATTTTTAATATCTTTTTTTTTGTCTGCCACTTTAATAACTTACCTGTTTTCTTTCTGGATAATAAGCATTTCTTGAAAGACTGTTTGGAATGATGTTCTTATTACGATCTCCTTATTAAATTCATCACAGTAGAAACTCAATCAGCAGCCTTCTTCTTTTGCATTCAGAACTGCCTTGATTCTTAATAGCAGAGATTAAGAAACATTTCTCAGAGATTTTGGTTCATATTGACATCAGAGCGTGAAAAATTAGTTACGTGTAATAATGAAATGACACAAGGAGAAAGTACTGAACTACTGAAATGTATTTAATACTTTATATAAAAGGCTTTTTTGGTGATGGCAGCTTAAAGATGCCTCTCATATGGAGAATGAAGTCACGTGCATTGCTCAGGTGAGATTTCTTTCACAGATTTCAACAGAGTGTAAAAGCCTTGATGGTTCTGTGGCTCTCGTCTATCAAATCTGATCTTTATTTTGTATTTTCTATTGTATTTAAGTCAAGTGATTGGCTGGGCCATTCTACAGCTTGATTTTCTTTCTCTGAAACCACTTGAGAGTTTCCTTGGTTGTGTTTTGGATCATTGTCTTGCTGAAAGGTCCACCCTGGTTTCATCTTCATCATCCTGCTAATGTAGATGTTGGACTGAAGCAGCTAATATTAATTTACACTGAGGAAAGGCAGAGGGTTGCTAAAGAACTGCTGAGAGATTTCAGCTGCTGTCTGGGCTTTCACGGCCTTTCTACACCTCTCTTTGTTCATGTGTTCAATACTTTTTTCCGGCGTCATTTTATTATATTACACATAACTTCAAATGTAAACTGATTAGTTTTGTTTTCTTTGCATATATGGATTTTATTTGGTTGTTACCAACATCCGGTAAATATTTCAAGCCAACAGCACCTTTAGAAATATGTATTCTGAGATTGCATTGCATTGTGGGATTGCACTCTATTGCACTCTATTGAAGAGATGATGCCAACCATCGAAGACTTTGAGGACAACACATACACATTTAATTCACAAATACACTTCATTAAACATGTACACATAGACCTATATCAACTATATGCTATAAAACTGCAGGTTAATCATGTTTATATGTAATAACTTTTATTTGATTGTAACTTTACCTTAATTTGACTGTAATGCATTAATGTCCATCTTTTGTAAAGCTGCTTTGAAACAATAATTATTGTAAAAAGGCGCTATACAAATAAACTAGAAGTATTGTGTTCAGTACAGTGTTTTTAGCATACATGCTGCAGAAATCACACAGACTTCCCAAGTATAATAACTGATGGATCCTCCGGTTTCACGTTTCTAGTTCTTAACAAATAGCCTCATTCTCTTTTCAGGATGTCTCCGTTGTTCACGGCTCAATGACTCTTTCGCCTGCTTTCTCTCTTTGTCATTTTCTTTCATTATAACCGAGCATTTCTATCTCCTCTCTGTCCTAAATCTCTTTTAATTCCAAACCTTGCCAAGAATCTCGCCGCCAAATTTCATTAGCGGCCGCATCTGCATTTTTTCTGTCAGCACGTTCCCATACTGCTGAGTTAGTGTCGGCCGGTTTGAGGAGGTTCATTTTTAAACTCTCTCCCTCGACAACTACTTTTTTTTTTTTTTGAAGTGTTATCTGTCAGACATTTTTGCTGGGCTCAATTTGAAGATTGTCCTTGCGGCATTAGCGTGCTAGCACCCTAATGTAGTGCAAGTGAGGGAAGATTGCACTAGCAGGAGGGGGAAAAAGTAACCTCTACATCAGCAGAGATCCTTGGCGAGAGATAGCTTAAAATTGCCCTTGGCCTTGTAGCTCCAGCAAGAAGGAGCGTGGTGTTTTATAGAAAGCCTTTAAAGGTGATAAGACGACTGGCACCTGGAAGACGATACGTATCTGTTAGCGAACTCTTCAAGTAGCAGTCACTGAATTTAAGTGAGAGATTACACTTTGGCTTCCTGGGCAGAATTTAACTGGTGCATTTTAAGTGCTTGGTCAGTTTTTGTGGCCTTAGTATGTTATGATGTGTAAATCGATGCTGTATTATGGCATTGAGTTCAAGAATGTTCAATATTTTAAACAGGGAACAAAATTGATTTTCAAAATGGAGTTTCTGGACTTTTATTGCTATTTCTGCACAGATTTTTGTACAAGATCTGTGGATTTACGTGATTTTGAGAGTATAGTAACCAGTGATGGGAATAACAGCGCTAATGTTGATACTTTTTTCAGTAATGAGTAATCAAATGAATTACTGTTACAATGCCGTTACCATTACTGACAATAAAATGCGCTTTACTATAATAGAGAACACTGAAGCGGTTTTCATGCGAGCAGCGTCTCTCTCAGCCATAGGATTTTTTTTACCATTGTAGAATACAACAAATTAGAACATTTCACCCAAACCCCAAATAACAAATCCAAAGACACTGGTCAAATGGTCTCCATATTTGTATACACACATATAAATCTACTCTCAACGGTCCATTAAAGTACTGTTGCCAGTTTATATCGACATGGTCACATCAATATAAACATAACTATTGATTTATAACCTTAAACTCGTAAGTTTCCATGTTATACACTGAATTTCAGAGCACTACTTCTCTCGTTAATTAAAGGCCGTGATATACTGCAATGAAACCCAACAAGATGATGACAGTGATTATTTACTTTGTAATTATTTACTTTTATAATTAACTAGCTTAATTATAGGTAAGTTAGGGTAATTAGGCAAATCATTATATAACGATGGTTTGTTCTGTAGACAATCGAAAACAAAAATTGCTGAAGGTGGCTAATAATATTGACCCTAAAATGTTTTTAAAAAAAATTAAAAACTGCTTTCATTCTAGCCGAATTAAAACAAATAAGACTAAAAAATATTATAGGAAATACTGTGAAAAATTCCTTGCTCTGTTAAACATCATTTGGGAAATATTTGAAAAACAACACAAAATTCACAGGGGGCGAATAATTTTGATATATTGTATATTAATCTTCTCCACTGGCTCCACTTTCTCTAAATAGCAGATCAGTGTGTGTGTGTGTGTGTGTGTGTGTGTGTGTGTGTGTGTGTGTGTG
>CAIGQW010054307.1:3045917-3059132 GCA_903798125.1 Danio choprae
AGTATTTGTCAAATTTCTTATAAATTGTGCAACAAAAGTTACAATATTAATCCTTAAGTTTAATTTTGACCCTAATTTGTCTTTATTTAAAATACATAAATAGTAATATGTTTTGTGTTGTAGATCTAAGATCATCTTCATCATTGGTGCAGTGAAACGGCTGTAATTAAATCTGTTAATGATCTCAGATCTGCAGTAGTGGACTGGCCTCTCAGGCACACCGCTTTTAATTGGTTCAGATTCTATCAGTCCGGCAGAAAATTCTTTGTTAACTCATAAGAGCTCTGACTAATTAAAAGAGATACAGGAAAAATCCCTGAAGCCATGTTTAGCATTTTTAAAACCAAAAACGCCATCACGTTAGGCTATTTTGCGTAATATCAAAATCTCTTACATTTCCTTTGTTTGCAGTTAGAATATGTTCAGATCCATCTATTTCTCAGCATCGGCTCTTTTCTCACAGTGTCTGAAATGGTTTGGTCAGTAATACAGGCTGTGTCTGAAATCGCATACTTCCCTACTATGTAATATGTGAAAAACAATATGTGATAATAATATGTGAAATAATGTATCTGGATGACCTCCAATAAATGCTACACTATCTCATAATGTCAATGAAGAATTGATGAATGGGAGTGAAGCGACGCAACTGACGCAGGTAAGTCATGTGATCATGACAAATGGAGAATGTAGTACCTACTTGAGTAGTAGTAGTACCTAAATTCGGATGCTTTCTGAGAGCCTACTCTACTCTGATTGGTCAGATCATGGCGCAGTCTCTTGTGATTGGTCGGCGATGCATATTCATTCATTCATTCATTTTAATTTCGGCTTAGTCCCTTTATTAATCTGGGGTCGCTACAGCGGAATGAACCACCAACTTGTATATTGGAAACCAAACATCCATTATCTGAATTTCAGCTCTTCCTCAGCAGTCCCACATGAAAACATACTATAGTCATTTATATTAAATTATAGTTTTATAGTAATTTTTTAGTAGATTATAGTTTTGTAGTAATTTATAGTTTTTGACCCCATACTACACTGAATTATATTTTATTTACAACCCTTTGTTTGTAGTATTAACTATAATGATGAACTGCTGTAACTGCTAAACTGTGGTGTATTGTAGTTTAATATATTGCTGTGGAAAACAGTACAGTGTTGGGTAATTTGTTTGTATTACTATAGTTGTTGTATTACCTTAGCAACAATAAAATCGCCACAACAAATGAATTCAAATAGTATTAACTGTAAATGACTGTAGGCTAGTGTTTTGTTCATGTGGGCTTATAAGCACAGCGATATGAACAGTAATAATGTTAGCCAATAAAGACCATAGGCTGGCATTATGCAAATTTGTTGTAAGCCCACAAATGTTTGAGATAAAGCTGGGCTCATTTTCAGGCAGTTTAATAACATTCTGTCTTTTGGAAGACAGTAACTTCATTTATCAGCATGTTAATGGTTGAAACTTTGCAAACCTTTACATCCACAAACAACAATATTACACACAACATGTACATAAAAGGTAATATCTGAAAAAAACATAATATGTGCACTTTAATCTATAGAAATGCATTACAGTTTATACTACCTTGTTCATGCCAAATCAAATGCAATCCTGCAGAACATATTTCTAAACTGGATTCTTATTTAAAAGCCAATAACCCTTTTTAAAGGGGACCTATTATGCCCCTTTTACAGGATGTACAATAAGTGTCTGTTGTCCCTAGTGTGTGTGTGTGTGTGTGTGTGTGTGTGTGTGTGTGTGTGTGTGTGTGTGAAGTTTTAGCTCAAAATACCACACAAATAATGTTTTATAGCTCATTGAAACTGCCCCTATTAGGCTTTGATCCTAATTGTGTTGCTTTAAATTCAAATGAGATTGTGCTCTTTTCAAAAGAGGGCGGAGCTATAAATGCCTGTGTGTCAGCATAGCGGCAGATTCCAAACTGTAATGGCAGACGTTTTTTTCTTACACAGGGCTGTTTTATGCTAATGAGAGAGAGATCGTGACTAATGGGTGGGGCTTTTCTCTTCTGATGACACGTACAAAGGGAGAAAGTCAATCAAAGTGTTTCTGCAGGCTGTTTTTATCCAGTGTGATCATAAGAAATAGAATGACTTAATTTTTACCATTAGAGGCTGGTTATATTCACACACTGTTGCCACACAACTGTGTAAAAATCCCTTACAAAAGTGATTTTTGCATAATAGGTCCCCTTTAATGGGGTTCAGTTCAGCAAAGTACATTTTTACAGTTAATATTGCAGAAACCCAGAGCTAAAGATGGCTAGAAAATTGAAGTAACAAGGAATGCCATTAAGCAAGTTCTTTTAGTGAAACTCAGTAGATAATCACTGAGATGATCCCAGTATGTCTTATGTATTTACAACCATCGAAAGGTTAAGAACGAGAAACATCCCCTAATGTTTTTTTAGTGGATTTTTCAGGCTATTGAATTACAGTGATGTTGTATTTCCCTCCTGTTGGAAATATGATGCTCCCGCTGTGGGTCAGTCTCTGCTCACTCTAAGGTTTTGAGGTCCTGTTACTTCCATGTGGTGGAAACATGAGAGATAATCTTTATGCAACACTTGTATTGGCTTCTCTGCTAAAAGCTAAAGGGGTCAGATTTTATAATTCAGTATACTTTTTTTTTTACCTGCACGTCCTCTTGTAACAGGTCTCATTCATTCATTCATTCATTCATTCATTCATATTTATCAGGGGTTGCCACAACGGAATGAACCACCAACTATTCCGGCATATGTTTTACATAGCTGATGCTCTTTCAGCCGTAACCCAGTACTGGGAAACACCCATACACTCTCGCATTTACACACATACACTAAGGCCAATTTTGTTTGCCCATCTCACTTATTCTGCATGTCTTTGGACTGTGGGTTAAACCGGAGCACCTGGAGGAAACCCACGACAACACGGGGGAGAACATGCAAACTCCACACACGTTCTTGAATGTTTTTCTTTTGGGACAGCTTTAACATCCCAGCTTTAAAAGTACTTTTGTGATTAATGTTGTGACTTCTTATAACACAAAAATAACAGTACTTTGGCCATGAAAACACCAAGGACTAAACTATTTACATCAGCTGCTCTGTGAGTGTGATCAGCAATCAGAGGTGGGTAGTAATGAATGACATTCACTTCGTTACATTTGCTTGAGTAAATTTGTTGGGTAACGTGTACTTTTTGAGTACATTTAAAGATTTACTTTTACTCTTTTAAAATTTTTAGAGAAAAACTTTACTCTTACTTCGCTACATTTTGAGGCGTTGCTTCGTTACTGTCAAATAGTAATAAATACGATTCATATGACTTCGCAAATATCGCGAGACGCTGCATTGAAGAGGTTGTGTCACTAGAGGTTGTTATAGAGACGCTTCTCCTGCTGTCGGTTAGAGTGTGCGCCTGTGTTGGAATGGATGATGGCTGACGAATTTATCAGATCAGATCAGCCGCGTACTTTAGCTCAGTGTTCTGCGTTCACTACAAGATGTCAAAAAGAATAGTTTTATAATGCGATGCACACTGCAACATGCATGAATTCCTGCTGCAACCTGAAAAAACACATAGTGGTAAGTGTCAAAGTTATGCCTATTTGAACACTGTTAATGGCAATTTGATAACTATGGGCAATATATATATATATATGTATGTGTGTGTGTGTGTGTGTGTGTGTGTGTGTGTGTGTGTGTGTGTGTAGTAACTAGTTACTAGGCTTTATCAACACCCGACTCGTCGTTCAGTCATTCAGGAAAAAGATGATGTGTGTTTGACTCTTACTGCATAAAGATCAATGTTGTCGCTCTACCATCTAATAACTTGGCTTGTGGAATAAATTCACAGGTAACTATCTGTGTATCCGTCATTGCGTCTTTTGTGCTGATCTGAGTTCCTCTCGACTTCAGGATGCACCGGGTGCAGGTGACTTTGTAATTGGCGTCGTGGTGCGAAGTGACTCACCGTATCATCAGCTGCTCTCCAGGAGTCTGGCAAAACCTTGGCGTCTCCTGCAGATCCTCCTGCCAGGCTCCTGTCGGCAGCTCCTTTTTCTCAGGCCTGCTGAGAAGCTGAAAATATGCGAACGTGTGCAGATGTTTCTATCAGCACGGCTCTGTCAAACCGAGAGGCTTTTGAAGACAAACCTGTGTTTAATTGCCATTTAGCATGTGCTCTTTCTGCTTAAGCAACTTGATATACACTAATTGAAAGGAGAGCTTGTTTAGTCCTCCATCTTTGTAGTCAGCATGAAGACAAATTTGACCGTATTTGCTTTCTTAGTACGTCATTTCTGATCTTGTTGTTAAGGATTTTTTGCTGCAATAGTATTGCAAACTGCAAGGGAAACCAAGTTTATTAAAATATATTAATGACATCAGGAACTCAGTTTTTTATTCACATTTCAACCAATTCCTAATGAAGGATGGTTTGGACACAAATGGGTTTTGAACCTTTTTATATTGACTATTATAAATATTATAAAGTTATAGAAGGCAAAACATATTTTCTATTTAGATTTAGTCAGTCATTTTAAAATCATTGTGTAATTTCACTACTATTGGTTTTTTAAATGTTAGGTTTTTTAACAATACATCTAAAGCAAATTAAATAAAAAACATCTTCTTACATACTTCATCAGCGAGCAATCTGCAGTCTTTTTGTGTGAACTACTCAATGACCCATCAATGCTTGCTAATGAGTCGCTGACGCCTTGCAGACAAAAATCTAATATCTAGCATGCTAAATATTCTGGACCAGCCAGCCGAATTGACCCCAGGTAGGGTCAGATGTAGTGATGAGCTACAACCAATGAGAGAGCAGGTCATGGGCTGATTAGCCATTGTGTTCACAAGCTCAGCATAAATGTCTGTGATTGGCTACAATGGCCATTGCTGCACTGTGTTTAAAAAAAACACATCTATCAGCTGATGTGTGCAAATATATGAGCGATCCGCTGACAGATCAGCTGATTGACGCGGGATCCAAACTATGCCTTGAAGAAATTCAAAAGAGATTTCAAATGCTGTGTGTCAGTGATGTCATCATCACACAAGCAGCCAATGGTGTTCTGCTCTTTCTGACGGCTCCCGCCCTGAGCATTGCATTCACTGTGGTTTGGGGGCCAGACAGAGTGGTTGTGTTGGGTTTTCATATCATGTAGTGTGTGAGCTCTTCTTGTGGATCATTTAAGTAGTGTCGGATAGTCGGAAATACAACAGCAATTTAAAGACACAAAGTCAAGTCATTCAGTTGATCTGCTGATGTTTCAGTCTGTGTGAAATCAAAATTTATCATTCATTCATTTTCCTTTGGCTTAGTCCAGGATTTATCAGGTGTCACCACAGTGGAATGAACCACCAACTATTCCGGCATATGTTTTTATGCAGCGGATGCCCTTCCAGCCAGATTTAGTTTATCCAATTCACCTACACTGCATGTCTTTGGACTGTGGGGGAAATCTAAATTTCTAAAAATCTAAAAGGTGAATAATTAGTCCATGTAAGTTAATCCACTGAAACAATTAGTTTATTTTGGTCATCTTCAAGGAAAGTCGGACAACTTGCTTCTGCGTTTGGAGTGGTGATCTGTGTATAGACGTCAACCCAAGGGCTTCAATACCATCTGTGTATTAATACCCTCTCTAATCGTTAGTTTACTATAAGCGAATGATTCACTACAGAAAGCCCCACCCCCTACTTAATATTTCGTTCAGTTGGAAGTACATCATCATACTGAAATTAAAGTCTCAGCAACATCCGGTTCACGCCATGTAGTGTGAACTAGGCTTAAGTTTACTAATTGAATACTGCTTTTAGTGTACTCTTAGTTAACTAGTAGTTGAATCATCACACACATGCAGACACATGTTGTTCTCTCGCTGAAAGACTCCAACACACAAATCCATCTTGACACTAGCATATAAACACACAGCTGATCTGCATGTGGCCTGAAGTCAGAGAGCTGACAGAACTGCTGGAGCTGCACTGTTCAGTGTCAAGTGTCCTAAATACAGCAGCAGCCCTGAGGTGTGTGTGTGTGTGTGTGTGTGTGTGTGTGTGTGTGTGTGTGTGTGTGTGTGTGTGTGTGTGTGTGTCACGAACACAGGTAACTATTGTAGCAGCAGAACAATGGAGGCGCTGTAAACAGGTCGTGTCTGATGAAGAAAACACACTGCTATCTCCTCAAAGCATTCATCTTCATCAGAGCTCTTGTCTTCTCGAGGAAGTGAGGGATGTTGGGCAGAAACAGACAGATATATTACACTGACTCGGATGGGCTTCGGCCTTCAGGAGGACAATGGCCAAAAAATAGACACTTCCTGTCTTGTTTAATACTCTTTTCCTTTAGAGCTGTCTAATTTAGAGCTTTTCGTTGCAGTTAAACCAGATTTAAACTTCATTCATTCATTCATTTTCTTTTCGGCTTAGTCCCTTTATTAATCAGGGGTTGCCACAGCGGAATGAACCGCCAACTTATCCAGCATATGTTTTATGCAGCGGATTTCCTTCCAGCTGTAACCCAACACTGGGAAACACCCACACACTCTTGCACACACTCACATACACTATGGCCAATTTAGTGTATCCAATTCATCTGTACCGCATGTCTTTGGACTGTGGCGGAAACCGGAGCACCCAGAGGAAACCCACGCCAACACAGGGAGAACATGCAAACTCCACACAGAAATGCCAACTGCCAGAAATGCTCAGCCGGGGCTCGAACCAACAACCTTCTTGCTGTGAGGCGATCGTGCTACCCACTGCGCTACTGTGCTGCCAGATTTAAACTTTTATTTATTTGTTTATTTTTCAATTCCTTTATTCAGTTAGTTAGTTAAAATAGTATATATGCACAAATGTTTAATTAATATTATAAACACCAAGACAATGGGTTGTGCAAATTAGATTTGAGAGCAACAAAGAATTAAACCCCCCTCCCTCACCCCACCCCACCCAAAAAAAAATTGTTCATTAATTTTCATTCGGCTTAGTCGCTTATTTATCAGGGGTTGCAACAACGGAATGAACCGCCAACTATTCCGGCATATGTTTTATACAGTGGATGCCCTTCCAGCCGCAACTCAGTACTGGGAAACACCTATACACTCTCACATTCACACACACACACAAATACACTACGGCTAATTTAGTTAATCGAATTCAACTATAGCGCATGTCTTTGGACTGTGGGGGAACCAGAGCACCCGGAGGAAACCCATGCGAACATGTAAACTTCACACAAAAATGCACACAAAAACTGGCCCAGCCAGGACTCGAACCAGCGACCTTCTTGCTGTGAGGCCACAGTGCTACCCACTGAGCTACCGTGCCACCCAAAAAAAATGTTGTATAGCTTTTAAACATGCTCTCATAATTTATTTGAGCAAACTGTCAAACTATTTACTGGCTCTTCTTGTGTTCCACTAAAGGAAATCATACAGTCGTGCAGTTTGGAGCAAGCTGAGGGAGAGTAAATGATGACTTAATTGACAAACCATTCCTATAAAGTCCTTTTGACACAGAATATTGCGGGCTTTGAGTATTTTTAGTGACTACGCGACTATGAGGATGGCAGAGCTGGAGATGAAAATTACACCTGACTGCTTTCATCTCAAAAATGAGATGTCGCATATACTATGGCTTGAAACTCATGAATATGAGCCGAAAAATCCTCCCAACTCACACAAAGCCATGGTAATGAGAACGTGGTGACATTTGATTTCCAAAGGCTCCCAGCCAGGCCCAAACTTTTAATTTAGACCTGAGTGATGCTGATCTTGTGAATATGCATATAGAGTGACTTTACAGGCATGTCTCTGTCGAGAGCAAATTTGCAGCATGTCTAATGAAAATCATCAGCAAACGTGGCTCTACAGTCATTTATTAGTGACAGCAGAGCAATTTCATGTCATTTGCGTGAGAGCTGATTTCATTAAAAGTGACGTTGACCGGACAAATTCTTGACATGATATCTGGAAGAAAAAAATAAGCAGTTTTAAAGGTGTAATCTTTGTGCCACGAGCAGCACCTAATGGAAAAGCAAAAATGTCATTTTATCCATTATGTAAAAGTATTGGCATTGTTCTGCCCCAAACATACAGCAATATACAGTTTAACAGAGCAAGGGATTTTTCACAATATTTCCTATAATATTTTTTCTTATTTTTTTTTTCTCATTTTTTTTATTTCAGCTACATTAAAAGCAGTTGGGAGGTGGCGTTGGGTGGATGTTAGGTGGGTTCTAGGTAGATTGCTAGAGGACCATCAACCATTTTCTCAGAGGATGACAAGCTGACAAAACTGCTTATTTATGGAGAAAATGAAAAAGCACTGCAGTGTTTGGGTGCTCTGTGTTTGTCTGAAGTAATTAGTCTACTGAAATGTGTATATTCCATACAAAGTATGAAGCTGCTTGGTCAGTTGTTGTCACGTGATATACGCGTGCCATTGGAAATAACGAGCATATAGAATTGGCATTGGCTTACTGTGAAAGAGAGCACTCTGATTAGCTGTTCAGCAACGAATCAGAGTGCGAGAACAAAAACTGTAGTGATAAAACCAAGCAAACAATGCAAGTTAAGAGGAACACAAATAAGCTGTTGTAATAACAAATTGGGGCGGTGCGGTGGCGCAGTGGGTAGCGATGTCGCCTCACAGCAAGAACGTTGCTGGTTCAAGCCTCGCCTGGAATTTCTGTGTGGAGTTTGCATGTTCTCCCCGTGTTGGCGTGGGTTTCCTCTGGGTGCTCCGGTTTTCCCCACAAGTCCAAAGACATTCCGCTGTAGCAACCCCTGATTAATAAAGGGACTAAGCTGAAAAGAAAATGAATGAATGAATGAATGAATACCAAATCGAGTCTGCACTAGAATCGGGTCTGCTTAGGACCCTGTGGTAAATGCCTGATACAGTAACAGGAAAGGTCTATAAGCGATGTTACATTATGTGTTAGCGCATATTACTTAAGTATCACACCAAGCAGCAGCTATTATTTATTATTCAAACTAAACATTTTTTTTTTTTTTTTTAAAGATTTATTTTTGGCCTTTATTAAGTAGATAGGACAGTATTATAGACAGGAAGTGAAGTTGGAGAGAGAGAGGGGGTAGGGACGGGAAATGTCCTTGAGCCGGGATTCAAACTCGGGACGCCCTGAAGTGCTACTGCACCATATGTCAGCACGCTAACCACTAGGCTATTGCGCCGACCAAACTAAACATTTAACAGTTATATATGCATGCATATTATGTACCATTGTGTAGTTACATATGAAGTGCGCGCAGAAAAGACGCGATTTGTGAACGGCCCCTAAAGCTGCCGTCATTTGCGATCTCCAGCAGTTGTTCTTCTTGCACAGACATGCTGGATTCATCTGATTTGTTGACACTTGGGTTGCAGATCCATTCCTTGGTAGTTCATGGGCCTTCACTGGGCCCTTTTTCCTTTGCAAAGAAACTTTCCAAAGATGTCTGTTTTTCCAAAAAATCTTCTTTCCATTAAACAGAAACTGGAGAAAAAAAATATTCAGGGGGGCTAATAATTCAGGAGGGGCCACACAGTGGCGCAGTGGGTAGCACGTTCGCCTCACAGCAAGAAGGTCGCTGGTTCACGCCTCGGCTGGGTCAGATGGCGTTTCTGTGTGGAGTTTGCATGTTCTCCCTGTGTTGGCGTGGGTTTCCTCCGGGTGCTCCAGTTTCCCCCACAAGTCCAAAGACATGCGGTATAGGTGAATTGGGTAGACTAAATTGTCCGTAGTGTATGAGTGTGAATGGGTGTGTATGGATGTTTCCCAGAGATGGGTTGCAGATGGAAGGGCATCCGCTGCGTAAAACATATGCTGGATAAGTTGGCGGTTCATTCCGCTGTGGCGACCCCAGATTAATAAAGGGAATAAGCCGAAATGAAAATGAATGAATGAATAATACTATAAATCCTCTTCGGATCACTGCCTTCATTACTATGATAAAACACACTGCATCAAAGGTAATTTACAAAAAAGAAAAAGAAAATGGTAACTGGCACTTTAAACATGGTAATTTGATGGAATATAAAGAAGACACAATACACACACTTCCTCTTAAGCCTTGTTTAACCCAGAAACTTTTTAAATTAATCAGCGCATGCATAATTAATGGCTCTTTAATGCCTACTAGGCTAGACTGCTCATTTTTTGTACATCTTTCTCTTGTAATCAGTTGTAATGTGTTTTTCCGGGTTGCGTTTGACCAGGTTTGACCAGCCTGCGCGTGTGTTTTGTGTATTAAATGTCTAGCTTTAACATTGATGTGATTAATGAGTGTGGAAAATGCAGGGCATGTGGTGTCATAACAACAGTTAGCAAATCCCCATATGCTTTATGGACATGAGGGACAGCGGCGAACTGTACTCAATGTTTTATAAAGAAGCCCAAGACGAGAAAAGGGCAAGAGCGAGACAGAGCGGTGAATACTAAACAGAGACTCGCTTTTAAGCTGGCTTCCATTTAAATTGAAAAAGAGGGAAACAAAAAAAATAAGATCTTGTAAGATGTGCTGCCATAAGGAAGTAGTTCAAAGAGATAAAATGGATTAGTCACTGCTTTTATAAAAGAAATGGTGTCTTTTCTTGTTTCGCCGTTTGATGATATGCGCTTGCAAGTGTGTGTGTTTTTTCGTTCTCATTAAAATTCAGCTCTTTTGTCTTCGTTTCTGCATCGCTAACATGAGAGAGCGTCTGCTTTTAGTTCTGAATGTTTCTTAGCGTGGAGGTATTGATGATCAGAAATCCAAATTTGCATTCTCTTTGTTGTTTTTTAAAGGTCAAGAAAAAATGTATGAAATCATACCTGTAACTGCTGCAACTTTTGGTGGTCTAATCTAATTCTATAAGGCAATTTTTATGCATGATAGGTCATTTTGTTTACAGGAATGGAATGGGGTGGGGGCGTATAATCCAATTTCTGCATTCAGAGTTATTTACAGTGTTAATGATTTGGATTCTTGTGCAAATCATAGACAAATCAAGTGCTAAAAAACTATTTTCACACAGGACAGTATTTCTAAAAGCCAGGCGTTCAGAGGAAGTTCGCCTGATTCTGCATGTAGAAGGCTACGTTCACACTGCGAGGCTAAATACTCAAGTCTGATTTTTTTTCTCAGATCTGATTTTTGTGCATAGCTGTTCACATTGCTGTTATAAATGTGGCCAATATCAGATTTCCAGTGTGAACAGATCATGGACCTAAACTGACCCGCAAGCGCAAAAGTACAACTACGCACAGCACAAAATGTCTAATTATTTACACAATGTGTTTGGAGTGAATGCCAGGCGTTACGTTTCATCACTAGGCTAATACCATCCCTACAGTAAAGCATGGCGGTGGCAGCATCATGTTGTGGGGATGTTTTTCAGCAGCAGGAACTGGAAGATCTTCCAGTAGGACAATGACCCACAACACCAAAATATCAATGGAGTGGCTTCACAACAACTTAGTGAATGTTCTTGACTGACCCAGCCAGAGCCCATACCTAAATCCTATTGAACCTCTCTGGAGAGATCTAAAAATGGCTGTATACCGTCGCTTCCAATCCAACCTGATAGAGCTTGAGAGGTATTGCAAAGAGGAATGGGCAAAAATTCCCAAAGACAGGTGTGCCAAGCTTGTGGCAACATATTCATAAAGACTTGAACAACAATAATAATAATAAAAATAATAATCATCTAATTCAACCCCCCCTTTTTTATAACTTTGTTTTTAATACTTGACATTTAGATCTCCTGGTATTTCTCATGAATACTGTGTCATAATTTTTTTTCCTGAAGTGAAGTGTTCTTGGGCGTCTTGGTTCATGGCCGTTTTTTTGCTGCTGAAGTGGTTTGAGATGATGGTGTCATCTTTATCCATCATATCTTTATATTGGCCTCACCTTCAGCCATTTCCCTGCCCATAGTCTGCGTTATTTATAGTCACAAACAAAGGCATTAAAGGCACAAACCTACAGTGAAAGACGCTCGTGAGACTCTTTAGTCCTTGAAATTTTGAACTGTAAATTCCTGCATTTTTCCTTTTTTTTTCATAGACTCAGACAGCGATCTACAAACTGAGCATTGAAAATCCACTTCGGGGAAGCTCCTGTGATTTGTGCAATGGTTCTATGCAGTAGTTTTATAAATAGCATTGCCTGCTCACTATTTTTTAAAGTCCCAGTGGTGCTTTTCTCTCTAAACTGGTGCATGCTGTCACTTCACATTGCAGATCACTGCATTCACACTGCATCTGCACAGACTCAAACTCTGCTCTCTCTCTGTTTCCTCACAGCTTGATTGAGGCCTGACAGTGGTGATGTCACTGCAAAGTAAGTTGAATCAGCTAAGAATAATTCATTTTTATATGAACATTGTTTCTTTCTTGTTATAAAGGCCATATGTGCAGATTTAAAGTTCCATGTAGATAGATGTAAAAGCCTGAGGCCACCTGTAATGCCTTAGGAATTTAATCCACATTAATATTATTATTACAAATGATGACATTAAAGGCTCAGCACCAAATGTTTTCATTTTTATTGAATTATATATATATATATATATATTTATATATATATATCTTATATATCGAAATAATATATCGAATATATATATATATATATATATATATATATATTCTTATAAATCTTATAAATCGAAATCAATTCTAAATGACTATGAATAAAATCAATAATTGTTTGTAAGATAAATTGTTTGTAAATTATTTCAATAATATGAAATAAAAAATAAATGTAATTAAAACAAAAGCTGTACATTTATATAAGTATACAATTTTATATATTATAAAATTACATATATTTTATTTTATATATTATAAGTTAACATGAAATTATATTATGGACGTGTAAAAACAAATCAATTTAGAATTGTACACTTTTGATAAATTATATGTTTTTAGATATAATTAGTGCTGTCAAATTAATTATCACAATTAATCACATCCAAAATAAAAGTAAAATTAATATAGTTTGTAGTAGATATAAATATTTTATATATAGACATGAAAATATAAATACTATATAAAAAATGTGCATGCATGTGTGCATTTCTGTATAAATATATTAGATATGCACACAAATGGGTGGTTCATTCCGCTGTGGCGACCCCAGATTAATAAAGGGACTAAGCCGAAATGAAAATGAATGAATGAATGAATGAATGAATGCAC
>CAIGQW010054307.1:3064132-3075334 GCA_903798125.1 Danio choprae
CTGTCTGTCTGTCTGTCTGTCTGTCTGTCTGTCTGTCTGTCTGTCTGTCTATCTATCTATCTATCTATCTATCTATCTATCTATCTATCTGTCTATCTGTCTGTCTGTTTTTGTCATTTTATCATCCTATCTGTCTGTCTGTCTGGCTGTCTGTCTGTCTGTCTGTCTGTCTGTCTGCCATCATTCTTTTTATCATTTCATTTATCATTATATCTATCATTCTATGAATCTATTGTTGTCATAGTATTGTTCTGTTATTCTTTTCACCAATCATCCATCATTCTGTTTTATCAGACTGTCATTATATTGTTATTTCCATCAAGTGTCTATTGTTCTATAATCTGTCCATCCATCCATCTATCAGTCTATCATTCAGTCTATCATTCAGTCCATCTATAAATAGTTTTATTATTCCATTCATCATCCATCCATTTTGTTATTTTATCCATTTCTACTCATTATTATATTGCTCCATTCATCCATCTATGATACATCCAAACATGAGGCTTTTTTCATCCATCCATTTATTCATCCATCCATCAATCCATAATTTTATCATTATATCATCCATCCGTCCATCCATAATTGTTGTTATATCATCCCTTCTTCATTATAACCTTCTGTCACTGTCATTCCATTTATCCATCCGTCCATCCACTTTGGTTCTGTCATCTATCCATCAACCCACCCTTGAATCCATCCACCCTTAAGTCCCATGTTGTTGTATCATCCATCCATCTATCCATTCATCCATCCATCATTCTATTGTTCTGTCTGTTGTTCTATCATTCTGTAGATGAGATTTAAATGCATTTATATGAAGTATGCAGATGAGATTTTTGGCTATGAGCAAAGCTTCGTGCTGTGGTGTGGAACTTTTTTTGAGAATAAACTGAACAGGAACAAAGATAAAACAGTACAGTTTTGCAAAAAGCTGTTATCTTTTGTTCTGCCGATATCCCACATGAGTTGTTATCTTCTAACTAATCTAGAGTCAAATAATACAAAGGTTTTGAGTTCGTAGCTATCATTCTGCAAGAATAAGACATAAGGAGCCCACATGATGCAGAAAGAAAAGGGTAATGCAGTGATGCAAGATGGGGAATAATCCCACAGGATTGGCCAGAACTGAGGAAGGAGAAAGGAAGTTAAATAAAGGACTGCTACGATATGAAGCGAAGAATAACTTTAAAATAGTATCTGTTTCCCAAGTTAAAGTACTGACTGCCAAGAGTGTGCAGCCATTGTAATTATAAAAAACATTTAGAAAGCATATTTCTCCATTTTTCTGTTCATGCCATATGAATAATTTTGCATATTTTAGCATATTTTTACATATTTGTACATTCAAATTATTTATTTTTGCAATGTTGTACACAGTGACTTGTTTTATTACTATTTTAGTCAGCAATAGTGAAATATGGTTGCTTAAGCAAAATAATTTTGTTTGGCTTGCTGGTGTGTTAAAAGCCACTCGATACTCAGTGACATCATTGATTTGACGGCGCTCATGCTATCAGACCAATACTAGAAACTAGCATGAATTGAACTGAATAACAACATTATTGTCATTTGTAAGTCTGATTTCTGATGTACTTCATAATTGAGTCATTTGTAACCTTTATATTTTGATTGAACTCATTTGAATCAATTTTTTTTCCAGTCATCCATCTATACATCCATCCATCCAATCCTTCACTCCTCTAAGCATCAATCTGTTATTCAGTCCATCCACCCATCAGTCTATGGTTCTATCCATTCATCTATCCATCAGTCTGTCAGACAGTTGTTCTCTCCATCCATCAGACTATTGCTCTAACCATTCATTCATCCATCCATCAGTCTGTCAGTCAGTTGTTCTCTTCATCTGTCCATTGTTCTATACATTCATCCATCAGTCCATCCACCCATCAGCTTATCCTTCTCTCTGCCATCCACCAATCATTTGTACAATCCATCCATCCCTGTCAATTGTTCTGTCCATCCATTCATCCATCCATCCATTCATCCATCTATCCATCCATCAATTGTTCCATCCATTCATCCATCCATCAGTCTATGACCCAGTTGTTCTCTCCATCTTTTCATCAGTCTGTTGTTTGATCCATTTATCTATCAGTCCATCCATCCATCAGCTAAACCTTCTCTTCTCTATCCACCAATCATTTGTACAATCCATTCCCATGTCAATTGTTCTGTCCATCCATCAATCCATCCATCCATCCATCCATCCATCCATTCATCCATCTATCTGTCTGTCTGCCAGTTGTTTTCTCCATCTGTCTATCAGTCTGTTGCTCTATCCATTTATCCATTAGTCCATCCATCCATCAGCTAATCCTAATTATCTGTATGTCAATTGTTCTGTTCATACATCCATCCATCCACCTATCCATTTGTCAGTCGTTATCTGTATATCCACACATCCATCCATCCGTCCATCTGTCAGTCATTCTATCTATCTATCCATCCATCCATTCATCAATCATTTTATCTGTTCCTCCATCCATTCATCCATCTGTCAATTGTTCTTTGTATATCTATCCATCCATCTGTCCATCTGTCAGTCATTCTATTCATCCATCCATTTATCCATCAATTATTCTATCTGTCCATCCATCCATCAGTCTGTCTGCCAGTTGTTCTCTCCATCTGTCCATCAATCTATTGTTCTATCCATTTATCCATCAGTCCATCCATCCATCTATCAGCCAATCATTCTCTCCTCTATCCACCAATCTTGTGTACAAACCATTATTCTATATGTCTATCCATCCAATCATCCAGTCATTTGGTAATCATTCTTTCCATCCATCCATCCATTCATCCATGAAATGAATTGAGCTGAAGAACAAAATAATTTTCCTCCGTAGAGCTGCTTTGTTGCTGAATCAATTTTTTTCTCATAACTGTTACATTTTTCAACATCAACATTGTTATTGAGCTGATACACAGTTATTGAACTGAACTGAATCAACACTGAATCAACTGACATATGCTAAATTACAAGACTATTATATAGCTACTTCACAGAATAATGCAAAAAAATGATGCTGCACAGGTGGTGGTGAACAAGGCGGCGCTGATCGTGAACCAGCTGACACGGAAGGAGGCATCCCGCCGCGTACTCATGCAGTCTCCTCAGATGGTGTCAGCGGTGGTGAGGGCCATGCAGAACACTGGAGACCTGGAGACGGCCCGCTGTGCCGCCAGTGTCCTGCACAGCCTCTCACACCAGCGCGAGGGTCTGCTGGCCATCTTCAAATCAGGTGGCATCCCTGCACTAGTGCGCATGCTCAGGTGAGGCCAAGACTGAGGATTCTGTGCTTATACTACACAGGAGGGCTAATCATTTTGCCTTCTAATATATCAAAATCTATAACATAAAATATGTTCTATATAACACATAACAAAGGTATAAACAACACAGATTTATATATCAACCACAAAGCTATAGACAATAAGGTTTTTTATGGCAACATGTTGGCCAATATTACTGTACTGTTATTATAAACTAATTCTATGTGTATTACATATATTCATTCATTCATTTTCATTTCGGCTTAGTCCCTTTATTAATCTGGGGTCGCCACAGCGGAATGAACCGCCAACTTATCCAGCATATGTTTTACGCAGCGGATGCCCTTCCAGCTGCAACCCATCTCTGGGAAACATCCATACACACCCATTCACACTCATACACTACGGACAATTTAGCTTACCCAATTCACCTGTACTGCATGTCTTTGGACTTGTGGGGGAAACCGGAGCACCCGGAGGAAACCCACGCCAACACAGGGAGAACATGCAAACTCCACACAGAAACGCCAACTGGCGAGGCTCGAACCAGCGACCAGCGACCTTCTTGCTGTGAGGCGAACGTGCTACCCACTGCGCCACTGTGAGGCCCTGTATTACATATATTCTATGTAATATGTATATACTGTATATATAGATATATTAGCATTTTAAGATGTACATTACATCAAATGTCTGCTTTTAAATGTTTTTTATGTAAAAATATGGCAAATGAAGCAATTACGCCATCTCAGAATATTGCATATCTTCAAAGATTAAGCTAATATCACATTTTTATCTATATCACTCATTTAAGAAAGATCCAGATGCCCTTTCTTGACTTAAGTTATCGCATAACCGATGAATGACAGATGCCTCTGCGCTCTGATGCTTTCGTGTTTTAATTAGTCCCCTGACAGTTCATGGACAGACGAACGGTTTTGGTTGAATAGTTGCAAACTTTGATGGACATTTGTAGATCCTGAGAGAAGGACACACTAGACTAGATCATCACCAAACTACAGTAACTAACAGCACAATTGGTCCCAATTAAAGAGATAGTTCACCCATAAATGAAAACTGCCCTCCCTCATGTGGTTTAAAACCTTTTTATTAGATTCTTTCTTCTGTTGAACACAAAAGAAGATATTTTGAAGAACGCTACTACAATAGGAGGCAAAAGAAAAACTACTATGGAAGCCAGTGGGAGCCATCAAAAAATAAATTACTATGGAAGTCAATGGGTGCCATCAAAAAATATACGATGGAAGTCAATGGGTGCCATAAAAAGCATTACTATGGAAGTCAATGGGTGCCATCAAAAAAAATTAATACTATGGAAGTCCGTGGGTGATATAAATATGACTTTGGAAGTCAATGGGTGCCATCAAAAAAAATTACTATGGAAGTCAATGGGTGCCATCAAAAAAAAATACTATGGAAGCCAGTGGGTGCTATAAAAATTACTATGGAAGTCAATGGGTGTCATCAAAAGAAATACCATGGACGTCAATGAGTGCTATCATAAAAAAATACTATGAAAGTCAATGGGTGCCATAAAAAAAAAATGACTATGGAAGTCAATCGGTGCCATCAAAAAAAAAAACTTTGGACGTCAATGGGTGCCATCAAAAAAAGTACTACTGAAGTCGATAGTTGCCATAAAAAAATACTATGGAAGTCAATGGGTGCTATAAAAAAAAAATTACTATTGAAGTCAATGGGTGCCATCAAAAAACAAATACTATGGATGTCAATGGGTGCTATAAAAAAATACTATAGAAGTCAATGGGTGCCATCAACCAGCATTCTTTAAAATATCATATTTTGTGTTCAACCGAAGAAAGAAACTGCCAAAAATGGCACAATTTAAATTTTTAAGCCAACTGCCTCTTTAAAGCCAGACTTCTTCTTGAGGGAAGCCATAATGCTTCCTTTTTCAGTCTGATTAACCTGTTATTATCATTCGCTGAGCGTGTTTAGCTTTCCTCTCATTGTGGCGCACATTAATTTTCCTCACTTTATCTCCTTTATGGTTTGTGAATGGAGCCCACAGCTAAACTCTGATGAACACTGTGACTGAAATGCTAAAGCAGGACAGTGTGTCTAGTCCTGCCTCTGTGTATGAAAACTGCACCGCAGAGCTGTATTTTAGAGATATATTTGGACTGTGATGGGAAATTTGCTCTGTCAGAAAGTCCATTTACAGCAGATGTTGAGATAATAGAGCGGAGCAAGATCTTTATGACCGTTCAGCCAGAGCTGCTGGAACTTTGACACACACACACACACACACACACACACACACACACACACACACACACACACACACACACACACGCACATGCGCGCGCGGGCGCACTATCACCATATTAACTCACAGGGACAGTCTCCTTGCTTCAGCCTGTAGGTAAAGGTCTTGATCAAGGATGTTGTGGTGATACCTTGAAGATAACGGTCTGCGACAAATCTGATAGCAGTCCAGATCTGTAAAGATGAAGTGTGTAATCTTATTGGGGTGAAAAATAGTCTCTTCTATTTCAGTTTAATATGCTAGGACAACTGTAAGGCTAGGTTTACTCTTGACAGTTTTTGTTTTGAAGCTGCCGCTGTTTGTTCTACATTATAATCCTGCCGAGTAAACTGTTATTTTTTAAGGTGCTTATTATATATCAAAGTTTTTGACTTTGAAGCGTAAAAATACCATAATATATTTGCAGATGTTTAAGAAACAGGCTAAGTGAACATACTTGTTTATCTGAAAGTCAGTGATTCTCCTTTAAAAATGTGCAATTTGTGTCAGAATGTCTGTCTTTGTTTTGCTCTCTATAACCAGCCCACTGCCAGTTTACCCAAACAGCGTATTTCATTTCAGTTATGAAGGTTGCTTCAATACATGCGGCCTCTAGAGGACAGTAGCAGCCTTCGAAATAAGGGATCAAATTCCCGCCTAAAGGTCGATAAAAAATCCTTAAATTGACATAGTGTGTAAAATTATAACGCGCAAAAGCAAAATAAGAAAGGTCGCGTACCGAAAGATAATGAGTGTAAATCAAAATTGAATTTGCATTTAGACAAAGTCAGTTCTTCTGCTTATATTTGAATGTTTTGTGTGCTTGCGGTCTTTTCCCCTTCACTCTTGTTCCCACATTCTGTGCTTGCGTTTCCAAAAGATGCAATTCGAGTTTCATTTAAATCACAGCCGGGCTTCAGCATCCTCATTGGTCCACTAGTCGAGATTGACAGTTGACAATCAGATGAAGGGAGAGTTGACGTCACTCCAATGCAACTCATGGCTTCTCAGTGTGGGAGGCGGGAATGCATTTGATTCCAGGAGTTTCAGATAATATCCACACCTGTCCGTGTGATCGCAGAGGATTCATATAAATATTATATATACAGTGCTCAGCATAATTGAGTACACCCCATTTTGAAGATGAATATTTGTATCCATTTATCAGTGAATATTGGCAAAATATTGGAAAAAAAATTGCAAACTACAAAATTTCAACAAAATTTTAAACATTTTTTTTTTTCTCTTGAATTTTGCTCCTTTTAAATTTTGTATTTAATATTTTTCTCTTACATATAAATTTGGGTGTACTAATTTTGGACCATTAGCATAACTTATTTTGTTAGATTCGCTCCAGATTTGGCTTCAGTACTGACTAAACTAATGTATATGCACAAATATAATATTGTAAAGCTTTATAAAATATTAATTTAAATGAGAGATTTGTGAGGGGCAGCAAGAAGGTCGCTGGTTCGAGCCTCGGCTGGGTCAGTTGCCGTGTCTGTGTGGAGTTTGCATGTTCTCCCCGTGTTGGCGTGGGTTTCCTCCGGGTGCTCCGGTTTCCCCCACAGTCCAAAGACATGCGGTACAGGTGAATTGGGTAAGCTAAATTGTCCGTAGTGTATGAGTGTGACTGTGTATGTTTGTGTGTGTATGGATGTTTCCCAGAGAGTATGGATGTGTATGGATGTTTCCCAGAGATGGGTTGCAGCTGGAAGGGCATCCGCTGCGTAAAACATATGCTGGATAAGTTGGGGGTTCATTCCGCTGTGGCGACCCCAGATTAATAAAGGGACTAAGCCGAAATGAAAATGAATGAATGAATGAATTTGTGAGGGGTGTACTCATATATGCTGAGCACTGTATATACTCTAACTTCAGACACCTGTCCATGATTCCAGGGAATTTATATCAATATAAACAATGTCTAAGCGCATTTTCATTTTTGATTCGCGCTCATTATCTTTCGGTACACTACCTTGTAGTTTTTTATCCTACGTTTAGTTTTTGGTTTTGTGCGTTATAATTTTACAAGCTATGTTAATTTTTCGATTTATCCGCAACCGCGATACTTTAGGCGGGAATTTGATCCCGTAAATTCACTGTTATATAAAATTTACATGAGATGGTTTTTAAATAGCAAATAATATAAATATTACAAATGCAAACATTAGCTGATCAGCTTACATTGTAAGGCTCGATTGTCAGGCAATCTCACTCCTGTTGGTGTCATCAATCTAGCAACCTGCATTTGCATGGAGTCGTCGGAGGAGAAGGGGTCGGGTGAAAAAACCCCTCTTCGATATCTTGAATTTGGACTGCAATGTATTGTTCAACCACTAGGTGTCAATCCTTCACACTGCACCTTAACCCAATGGCTTGATTTCCACTGTTTCCCTTTCTGTCTTTTTCATTTAAATAGGTCTTAAAAATAGGTCCTAATGGAAATATGTGCCTATTAAAATGCCGATATTTAATCCCAGTGCAATTCAAGTCATGCTATTTGGCTTTCATTAAATGTTTGCAAGACTTAAAAATTTTGATTTAGTTTTAACGTGCGTGCTTTCCAGGCGCAGTGAGTTGAAAACATCTAAACTAAACTTTTCAGAGCACCGCGAGTCATGAGACAAGAACCAACCAGGCAGCTTCACTCTATGAATGCAATATACACAGTAATAACGGTAGACTAATTACCTCAGACAATTGATTTAACAAATCCAGATGCAGATCTTCTCTCAGCGATAATCATTTGTGTGCTGTATTACATCACATATCCACCTCAGACATTTAAACTGACTTTAGTGCCTCTCCAACGCATGCTAGATTTCTGTCAGTGAATATATAAATAAATAAATAAATAAATAAATAAATAAATAAATAAATAAATAAATAAATAAAATTGAACTAAGGTGGGACAATCAAATGAACAACCCTGTGGCATTTATTGCTTTTCCATATGAAGTTGATTGTGATGCTGGCCTTAAAAATACATGCGATTATTGTGTAAAGTTGATCATTTTTTTAAGCTTGTTTTTTTTTTATGAATGTTTATTAAATCATGATATAATTGTGTACTTCGAATATTATAGTCTCATTATAATGTTGGAAAATTTGGAAAACATTATATTTTGGGCAAAATTGTGTTAACTGTATTGGTTCCGTCCTCTAAAACCACCCCCAGTGCATAATGTGGCCTTTGGGAAAATTAATAGCCCACTCCTGCTTAAGACTACTATATTGATACTAACATCTAAAAAACTTTATTTGAATTTAATGGGACCTTTAAACCACAGCTTTACAAAACAGTCCTGAGCATGTTCCTCTCCACAAGCGGCATTTTGGGACGTTGTAATCTGTTTGACCAAAATGTTCGAACTATTCTGTTCTTTCTCCAGTTCACCTATGGAGTCTGTGCTGTTTTATGCCATTACCACATTACACAACCTGCTACTGCACCAGGAGGGAGCCAAGATGGCGGTGCGCTTGGCTGATGGACTTCAAAGGATGGTTCCCCTTCTGAAAAAGACCAACCCAAAGTTCCTGGCAATCACTACAGACTGCCTGCAGCTGCTTTCATACGGAAATCAGGAGAGCAAGGTAAGTGTTTGCATTTGAGAGTTGAACAGTGGGTAGCACGATCGCCTCACAGCAAGAAGGTCACTGGTTCGAGCCTCGGCTGGGTCAGTTGGCATTTCTGTGTGGAGTTTGCATGTTCTCCCCGTGTTGGCGTGGGTTTCCTCTGGGTGCTCCAGTTTCCCCCACAAGTCCAAAGACATGCGGTACAGGTGAATTGAGTAAGCTAAATTGGCCGTAGTGTATGAGTGTGAATGAGTGTATGGATGTTTCCCAGTGATGGGTTGCAGCTGGAAGGGCATCCGCTGCGTAAAACATATGCTGGATAAGTTGGCGGTTCATTCCGCTGTGGCGACAGATTAATAAAGGGACTAAGCCGAAAAGAAAATGAATGAATGAATGTATGTGTATAAAAAGCTGTGATGTTTGTTTAACAATTACTATCATAAAGTGTTCATGAGATGGATTGCCTGAGGGAAGAAACCTTCAGGCTGTTCTGGTGCACAGTGCTCTGTAGCGTCAACCAGAAGTTAAAAGTTCAAAGAGGCAGTGTGCTGGGTGTGAGGGGTCCAGAGTGATTTTGGCAGCCCTTCTGCTCGCTCTGGATATGTGCAGTTCCTGGAGAGTAGGGAGGGTTGTACCAGTGATTCGCTCAGCAGTCCGAACTATTTGACGTAGTCTTCGGAGGTTCAGATTTGGTAGCTGAGCTAAACCAGACAGTTATTGAAGTGCAGAGGACTGATTCAATGATGAAACTGTAGAACTGTTTCAGCAGCTCCTTAAATTATTTTTGTGGTCAAAAGGGCATCAATGTGTGGATGTCAAATAGATGTCAAGGTTTTGACATCAAATCGATTAGCATTTTTTACGTGATTTTTTGACGTCAATGTCAGTTTGATGTCATTTTGACCACATTACAGTTCCATATCATTGCACCGAATGATTTCAGTTACGTCACAGCCTATAATTATCAGAAATCACATCAAAACAAATCTGAAGGCTTTGGATGAGACGTGTAAGGAACTAGCACTACACACTGGAGCTTTTTGAGGACAAAAACCTGACAAATGTCTTAAACAATGATTTTAGATGTGGTTACCATGGTATAAGCTGAATAACTGACTGTTTGTTGAATTATTTAAGGAATAATTGACAGCAGACCGTTGAATTATTAGACAATAATGCACACCTGATGTGATGCCACCACAACATGATAAGCTGATAGTTCAGTGGCCCATTGCCAATTATTCCTAACAATATCCTTGTTGTGTTCCTCTCCTCTCAGTTGATCATCCTGGCTAACGGTGGACCAGAATGTTTGGTATTCATTATGAGAAACTACAACTATGAGAAGCTTCTCTGGACCACCAGTAGAGTCCTAAAGGTGCTTTCTGTCTGTCCGAGCAACAAGCCGGCTATTGTAGATTCTGGTGAGTGGGTGTGTGTGTGTGTGTGTGTGTGTGTGTGTGTTATGCTTCTCTGTTAACTCTCTTTTACTTTCGCAGTGCTCCTAGAGGACTATTATCTTATCTCTTTATTTTCATTCCTAAGGACTGTTCTCTTGGGCATTTCAGTATAATTTTCTTCTAATGTTGCAATCTCCATCTCATTTTGTCCGCTTCAGATGTTTCAAAATCTTTTTTCACACTTTTCTAGATGTATAAATTTCTATGATTTTTCCCAGTCATTCGTGATTCATAATACAGATCTATATATGTGTTTAATGGGGGGGGTGATTCTCATTTGTTTGTCTTGTGTTTGGTGTTTCCAATTTTTTAATTGTTTTTGAAAGATATGTCTGTAATGTTTTTTCTCATGTCTTTTAATGCTTTCTAAGGCTTTATATATTTAATTAAAAATACAGTGTAGTCAGTAGTGTTTTTAAATATTAACAAAATAATAAATAGTAAACATTAAATATGTTAATTTTAAAACTGGGCGACATGGTGGCTGATGAATAAAGGGACTAAGCCTAAGGAAAATAAATGAATGAATGAATGAATGAATGAATGAATGAATGAATGAATGAATGAATGAAT
>CAIGQW010054307.1:3113945-3126728 GCA_903798125.1 Danio choprae
TATGTATGTATGTATGTATGTATGTATGTATGTATGTATGTATGTATATGTATGTATGTATGTATATGTATGTATGTATGTATGTATATATATGTATGTATGTATGTATGTATATGTATGTATGTATATATATGTATGTATGTATATATATGTATATATATGTATGCATATATGTGTATATATAAATGTATGTATGTATGTATGTATGTATGTATGTATGTATGTATATATATATATGTATGTATATATAAATATATGTATGTGTGCATGTATGTAATGTGTGTATTTTTACAAAACAAAGCTGTACAATGCTGAAGTATTTGTTGTAGAAAGAGGAATATATATATATATATATATTTTTTTTTTTCTCAACATATACTTCTTTGTCACCAGTATGGAGATGTTCACCACTCTTTTTTTAACAGCCAGACAAAGTCATACCACCATTTTTCTAAATATCATCTTGTGTTCAACAGAAACTCATGCAGGTTTGGAAAAAGTGGATGATAATTTTCACTCTGGTTAAATTAAGTTAACACAAGTGTAAGGAGATCATTCATATCATAGTGTTTAGGACTTTATAAAATAATTTTATAATTTACTAGCTCCAAAGTGTTTTTTATTTTATTTATTATTATTGATTTGGTGAGGACAAAATACATTTTGTAAAATGTGTGTACTATTTTGCTACCAACATTTCTCAAAAATCTCGTAGTGTTAAACAGAATGAAGCACCTTGCACATGTTTGGGCATGAGAAAAAAAAAGTGAGTACATTTTTTTTATTTTAATGAGTGAATAATTTCTTTTTAAATATTGTAGAATCTCTCCTGACAAACGACGCATTCATCACCATCATGTTGTTTTTCCTCAGCTTTATTTCAACAGATGTGGACAGGCTTCAGTTAAGCATGGAATGGAGACAATGACGATCATCTTCTACCTCTCAATGTGAGTAAGTTATGCTCCTCTAAAGCCATGTACACTGACCCCTGCCGGCAGACAGTAGCCAATCAAAGACAAGTATTAGTCTAAGAAAACATCCTCCACCAGAACCACAAATGAGGACGTTCCATCAAGTAACGATTAGTTTACAATTTCACTTGCAATCGGTTTGCTTGAAATTATTATTTACTATATTACAAGCTTTTTACAACTTAAAAATATACTAACCACCGTCACTACCATTTCCTCCTATGTACGTGTAAATACACATTATTATTTTGTTTTGTACAAATCCCGTACATTAACCAGTAAATGTAAGGCAGAAGAACAAACAAACAAAAAAAGTTAATTGTCCAACAACACACAAGATGTTAGCTCTTCCACAGAAAGGAAATGTAGTGCCTCTGAAAATTAAACACTAATAACTGGGAAGCTCAAACAATGACACTTAATTATTTCCATGTGAAGATAAACCGGTATGTTTGGCTATTTTGACTGCAAATATTAGATGAATGAAGTGACTAGTTATCACATTTCGGCAGCAATACTATTACAGTTTAAGACAACCGTCGGGAACCCTTGGTTATCCATAGAACAGATGCACTGTTTAAAAAATAATGCAATTTTACATGCAAGTACACCCACTGTTTACATCAGGGTTCAGTCTCAAAAAGCAGCATGCGATGACCTTGAAGTGAAAATCCTAAATCAAGTTCAATAATGGTTAAAACGCTCACTTAAAGGCAGGTAGACGCAACGCTGCCCAACAACAACAACAGTAGGCAGCACGTGGACAAGGTTTGCTTTCAACCAGGTCATAAATGAAGCAAAGGAGACATGAAAATGACAGGGAAGCCAAGGTTCACAATGCAGGTGAGGTTACAGAACAATGTGCGGAGTATTGCTGGACTCCAAACCTGAAATAAAAACATCTTCAGAACAAAAGGCAAATCAACCTATCAGTTCCCATTGGAGGATCTGTTATGACTGAAGGACTCGCACTGATTTATTAATGGCAGAGCGTCGGTTGGCACTTTTGGACCTGTTGTAACTTACCGGAGGATACTGAAGTCCAACAAACCCCCTGAGAGAACTTAAAGGTAATGGCTGTTCCCTGAAAACAAAAACAGGGGCACCAGCAGGACAAAAATAAACAAAGCAGTAACACGTTTCAGTTCACACTCAGATGCGTCCCGTTCTGAGCGACTCACAGTGCACAACATTGGGCAGCGACTGAGAGAAAACCTTTATGATGGTAGACATTTTCTTCCCATATCGAGTGCTATGCGTAACTTTTTTCTGTCAGCGCACAGCCAAACAAATGTGCCTCAGTCTGGAAATGTCAAGGAAAAATGACATTGGTCACTATTAATCCAATACTTTCTCTCACCTCACTCTTTTCTGAATGAAGATTCTGCAGCAGTGATGAGGAATGTTATCCGATGGGGGGGGAATGGCTGTTAATAAGGTGCAGGCGTTGTGTCTTTAGATGTGCATGTGAGATTGTCTGTTGAGAAGCGTATGGGTCTGCATGAAGAACCCTCCAGCTCACAGTGTTTACCTTCCGACAGGTGGCAAAGGCGGCGCTCCTCTCATTACTGTCAAATAAACACAGACATCTATGAGTCCAAACGCAGAGCATGTACAACAATCACTGCATTCCTCCCTAAAGCCCCAGTGAAAAAGCAGCAAAATCCTATTCATTTCAATGGAGAGCTGGCGACTTCCAGCAAGATGTAGGCGTGGCAAGCAAGAGGAGACACATACTTTAAGCAAATGAGAAGCGATTACGGCAAACCGTTCAGACTACTTTTTTTATTCTTTAAAAAAAACTTTAAATATATTCAGCACATGAATTCTTGATATCAGCTATTAAAATGTTAACGTCAGCTATTCAATTGTTGATATCAGGATATAGTAACACTGTAAATTCTTGATACCACTAGTTGAAATTCAGTTCCTGATATACACAAAGAGCATATTAACTAGGAAGAAATATATCATTAATTGTATTTTCACTAGTTAAATATCAAACTGCCAATCAAATTGAATTGTTGATTTCTGATTTGCAAAAATAAAGGGTTTCTATTTGATATCAAGTATAGTCGTTTGCACTAGTAAACACCTGATATCAGAAATTTAATGTCACTAGTTCAATTTCATGTTATCTTTTATGTGAAAATGTATTTCTGATAATGGCAATGGGGTATTTGCACAGGGACTTTTCATTTTCAGCAAGCCAGCTCAAGCGCTTCCGGTGACCTGTCGTACCATTATATAATCGCTGCAGTTAAGGTTTGGTTTCTTTAAAAATCGATTCTCTTCACTGTCTGATTGAGATAGGATATCAAATGTGTCCCAGAACAGACTTTAAATTCAAAAGTCACATTTAAATAAATATTTTTGAAGGGTTTGTAAGAGTGTTGTGGCTGAAAAACACTTGCTGTGCATATAGCCCATTAGGAGAGTCAAATATCAAAAATAAAAACATTTACTAGTGTGAAAAACTCTCTTACTATCACTATCACCAACACATTTAACTTGTTCAGTTGGTCAAAAATAAACTGCTTTTGTCTGACGGCTATAAAATTGTTGATGCGCATGTCGCAGCTCAGTTTCTGTGGGCTTTTTCACACTGTCTGCAGTAAAGCAGTTTATTTTTGACCAACTGAACAAGTTAAATGTGTTAGACAGTGTGAAAAAGCCCACAGAAACTGAGCTGCGACACGCTCATCAACAATTTTATAGCCGTCAGACAAAAACATGGTTGAAAAGCAAGGGCTTATGCTCAATGTAGGACATATTGGTTGACAATTAAACCAAACCAAGAAAAATCTAACTGTTCTGTTCTTGGGACTTACCTCTGTTAGCTTTGCTCGGGTATATCTTTGTGAAGTGTCTGTATTCTTCTGGAGGAGGGAAGTCGTCCAGAGGATGAAATGAATACTTGGATTCAAAATCATCTGACATTTGAGGAGAAAAATCAATATTACAGAAGAACAACAGCGTGACGAGACTTTCATGTCATTTTACACATTAAAGAAGCATGCTTCAAAATCATAAACGTTGAAAGTTAAAAAGTCTCATTGATGTCAGTGTTTTCTTTTCAACTTTCTATTCAAAGCCTCGTTTCCACAAAATCCTGAAGCGCCACAACTCTTTTTAACATTGATAATGGCAATAACTGCTTCGTTAGCATCTATTATCTTAGACTGGAGTAATGATGCTGACAATTCAGCCCTGAATCTTAGATATAAATCACACTTTACAACACAAATATATTTGCTGAAGCTCAGCCTTGATAAGCAGAAGCGATTTCTTATGCGGAAAAAAGGAAGTGTGGTAAAGCTGCTCTTACATGGAGTTCAACCTTTGCAACAGTTAAAGCTTTTCTTAGAAGTTTTTCCATAAAGAAACCTTTAACATTAAAGATTGATAACACCACTGGATCATTTCATTTACCTTTTTCAACAAACCCAACTGTGTTAATGAGTAAACGTCATACTTTGTTTCATTAGCATTAGGTGATGCTAAAGCACGTTTATGTGTCACTCTGGATAAGTGTTAAGAGTAAAATATTAATGAAAGGCCAATATTTTTGCAGATACGCAACTACACTAAACTTTTCAAATGGAATGACACTTTAAATGACTATAAAGACAACAGTACAAGTAGTGTCAACTTGCCTGAAATTGCCACTGGCGTTTCTCAAAAAAAGCACATTGTTTTTAAATCCACATATCTTATTAGCATCATAAATGCACTTTAGGAGCAGAATGAAACGTGCACTTCTTTTTAAAAAACTAATCTGAATGTTTTGTGTAGCGTGTTTTGGATCACCTGTTGCACAAATACACAATAAAAAGTATATATAAACACACTGAGTGCTTCAGATCACACGTTGGTACCATTGCTTGAACTATGCCCAGTGCAGCGCTCGTAGGGTTGTCAAAAGTATTCACTTCAGTAGTGAAATAAAAAAAAATAAACCATTCATTTCTCCATTAACATTTGTGCACGTTCTTAAACACCACTGATTGGCCGTGAAGGTCATCGGTTTACCACTGTTCGACAAGTGCAAACACAAATACACAGACACTGGATCGTTTCAAAAAGCTGTGTTGATCTATCAGTGGATCACTCATACGGTGCTCAGCATATATGAGTACACCCCTCACAAATCTCTCATTTCAATGAATATTTTCTATAGGAAGCTTTACAATATTATAATTGTGCATATACGTTAGATTAGTCAGTACTGAAGCCAAATCTGGAGCTAATCTAACAAAATAACTTATGACGGCCCAAAATTAGTTTGAAATGTTCCAGTGTCTGTGTTTACACTTGGTGAAGTGGTCCTCACAGTCATGTGTTGAGCTCTTGAACACAATGGCCAATCAGTGGTGTTTAATAATGCACTCAAATGTTAAAGGGAAAAAATGGTAGCGAAGTCGATACTTTTGACAACCCTAAGCACTAGAATCCTCTAGATCAGGAATGCCCAAACTCAGTCCGTCCTGGAGGGCCGATGTCCTGCATAATTTAGCTCCAACTTCCTTCAACGCATCTGCTTGGAAGTTTCTAGTACACTTAAAAAGAGCTTGGTATTTTCTTGGTAAGAGCTGGTTCAGCTGTGTCTAATTGGGGTTGGAACTTAACTCTGCAGGACACCGGCCCTCCTAGACCGAGCTTGGGCACCCCTGTTTTAGATGAATGGTGGATGCTGAAATGGCGGGTGAGGCTGCAGGTGTAGCTGACAGGGAGTTTGAAGGACTCACCTACGAAGGAGCGGGAGATGGAGGTGTGTCCGTTTCGGATGGGTGGGGGAGGGGGCGGGGGTCCGGCTGGGGTGCGGGAGGGGGGAGGAGGGGGCTTGCCTCGGCTTGGGGCGTCTGAGGTGGTGCCGTGAGTCCGGTAAGGTGGTGGAGGCGGCGGTGGAGCATCCCGACCATTCCTCGATGGCTGCCCAGGAACCGGAGGAGCTGGGTAAGAATGACATATTGACGTCAAGCAAATGAAAACAAATAAACAACAAAACCTAGAGTTACAAATTATGACTGTCATGTTGTCCATTCAACATTTGTGAAGTTTTTATTTCAGTTCGTTTAATCTTGCCACAAAAATGATGATGAGAGGAGACTAGAAATAAAACTAATCATATAGACTACATCAATGATGCATTTATGCTATATACAGACAGTGAAGCTTACATACAGCTGAAGCTTCTTGTGAACAAAAAGCCTTCTTGTGACATTGTAACCCTTTAAAAATATTTCCTACATCACAGTTAAATGGAGGGTTTTTTTCAACATAATAGGTTTAATAACTACTCTTGTGCTTGCTCTGATGAGTGTACATCATATTTCTCTAGTTATTTTGCAAGATACTAATATTCTGCCCAAAATGAAATTTAACCATTTTTAAAGCGGGTGAAGATTGTTCTTAAAAAATGTTTAAATGTAAAAAAAAACTTTATAATTCAGCTAAACAAAAAAAACTAAAAGAATTTCTCCAGAAGGAAAAATACAAAAGAAAATGCTGTGAAAATGTCCTTGCGCCATTAAACACTGCTCTGGAAATATTTGACTACGGGTAGGGCTACTGAGTTTGCCTTTAGATGTAGATAAAGAGCAGATTTCCTTGTGCTACACAAAAAACAACAGAAAATACAAAAGATAATAATTTAGTGAATTACTGTATAACTTTCTAAATTAATCTAAAAGTGCACTATTATTAAAAAGTTTACGGTCAAGTGATTATTGGATAATATTGGCATTAAAATAAGTGCTGTTTGTTTGATCACTCTAATCATCAAATAAAGTTGAAAAATAAAATATACCAGCTTCCACAAATACTAGAAGCAGCACATCAGGAGCATTTAAATAAGGAGAATTCATCTTTCTTCACCATTTCGTGACAATGAATTGAATTCTGAAGGAGCATGTGACGTGACTGAACACTGCAGAAGTGGCGAGTGAAACGTGCATATCACATGCAGTATTGTAAAATTACTGTACAATATCACAGCTTTTCTAGTGTGCAAAAGATTGCAGTTGATATATATCGATCCACAAAGTCAGAAAATCTGCATCGTCACAAAAGTTGTGAGCCATTTTTATTCACTTATGCAAAAGCAAACCTAATTCTGCACTCAAGCATTGTGTTCTGTATGCTCCATCGTCTCTATTCAGCCGGTTGTGTTTTTGACTGTTTGGCGCCATCTTGTGACTGAATAATATTAGCGCAGGTTATGTTCCATCAGCTTGAATCAACCAGTTTTGTTTCTGTCAGCTTTGCGTTTAATGAAAGAATCAAAAAACTATTATGACTCCGAACATAATAGAAATGATGTGTCTAGTTTTATATTTTATAGCAGTGTAATAAGCGGGATAAAGTACATCCAATATGGTTGTTTTCACAGAATAAAGCCCTTCAGACAACAGTTTCACGTTGGGCTTTATTCTGTGATGACAATCTCCTGGATGTCCTTTATCCCAGAGTTTCTGCAGGTTTCACAAAATCTCATTTAAGACGTTTTAAGAGCATTCTGAATGAAATTTCAGACTTATACAGGGCTAAATACTAAGGTTTTTTCCCTAATGGCCTGGTTGTTGTTTTTAGCTCACGGTTTATACTAGATTTTGACTTGCTTGTCCTCAGGTGAGAGAACTTTTAAGCAATGGTTATTGTAAAGAAGACAATTAAAATCATGTTGGTAAATAGAATGAATAAATAAAACCTTTGCTTAAAAGTTTTATTAGAATGCAATGCACTGATGGTGATTGTATGGGTGTTGGCCTGATTGTGGACAAACAATACGCAAGACCTCTTTCAAAAGACCTACAACACAATATTTCTGGTGAATTTAAGACTTTTTAAGGCCTACATTTTATACATTTTTTTAACTTAAGACATTTTAAGTGTTTATAAGATTGCGCGGACACCCTGTGTCCCTAACATTCATTTATTCAATCATTTTCAATCACTTAGGCTTAGTCCCTTTATTTATCAGGGGTCTTTATCTTTATTTATCTCACAGGAAACCCACGCAGCACCAGGAGAACATGCAAACTCCACACAGAAATGCCAACTGGCTCAGCAGGGACTCGAACCAGCGACCTTCTTGCTGTGAGGTGACAGTGCTTACCACTGAGCCACCGTGTCGCCCCTTATCCCTAACATATCCAGTAGTTTTTAGAAACAACAGCTCACCTGCTCCACGTCCCGGGGGCTCTCGCGCTGGAGGAGGGGGTCTGCCAGCCTGCGGGGTGGGTGATGGAGGTGGAGGCGGTGCATGTCCACGGGTCGGTGTGTGTCCACCCGCTGAAGGCTTCTTGCTTAGCGAGTTGTGTCTCTGGGGCAGTTCAGGGGCTGCTTCGTTCACAGGACTGGAGGGTCCATTGGAAACCACAGACTGCTGGCGGTACGGAGGAGGAGGCGGGGCCAGAGAGGAAGAGGAGGATGAAGAAGAGCGGCTGCTCGCAGGAGATGGAGGAGGTTTAACAGGCGGAGGGGGGGCATTTTCACGCACTGGTGCTGGAGAGGGTCCGCGCTGCTCTGGAGTCGGGGGAAGTGGTTTTTCTCGATTGTACAAGGGTGCGTTGGCCTTCTGCAGCGGAGCAGGAGGAGCGTTTCCACGCCGGGACATTGGGGGAGGTGGAGGCGGAGCAGAAGAGCTGTGCTTCATACCTGTAGAGGGGCTGCTGCCTCCAGCGGGGGAGCGGGACAGATCAGGAAGGGACGGTCTCTGGGGACGGCTGGACTCTTGAGGAGAGGCCTGCTGAGAGGGACTGTCGGGGTCTTCGTGACTGCCGGGGGGGCGAGGGGCAGTGGAGCGAGTGCCATGAGGGTGCAATGCAGACCGGCCTGCAGAACCATCTGTAACATAGCACAACCAGATCAATAAAACAATCAATCGTAACTGTGTCCATATTCATTCATTCATTCATTCATTCATTCATTCATTCATTTTCCTTTGGCTTAGTCCCTTATCTATCAGGGATCGCCACAGTGGAATGAACCACCAACTATTCCACCATATGTTTTACGCAGCGGACGTCCTTCCAAAAAAATTGCTAAACTATAGACACCAACTGCATCTGTGACTCTACTAAAAACTCACTGTCATAGGAGTTCTGATATAGAAAAAGTCAGCATTGCGCAATAAAAATGTTAATAATTTCATTATTGATCATTTAATGATGTAAACAAGCTTTCACAGATAACCCTACAGTAGATAAATCTGGAATTAATTTGTAATATATAGTAAAATGATTTAAAATCATCTGTATTATGAATTATAAGTCATATTATATTGTGATTCTTTAAACTGTGGCCCAAACACACGCTGCACAATAGTGGGAGTGAAAATTTCAATTTTGGTGAGCTGCTTCTTTAAATATTGAACAATTAACACACCTCCTACGGGTCGCAATTTTGGGACGCCACCCTGAAACAAACCTCCCACTGGCTGGACCGGTGCAGAAGAACCACTTCCGCAGCTGGACACGCCTCCACCGCTTCCTTTCGGCTCTGAAGAAACACAAAACACTCACGAACTGGTCTGAAAAGGTACATCGCTGTTCAAAAGTCTAGCAGTGACTACTTTAACTCATCAAATTGATCATAAGTCACAGTCCAACATTCATAATGTCATTAAAAGATTAAAAAGTCTAATGAATTCTGTTATTCTTAAGCACTAAAATATTAAATACACCAATATTAACGCATATTTGAATGATATCTGTAACACTGACTGCTGAAGAGAGTTATTAAATTGTAATACATTACAATATTAGTGTTTTACTGTATACAGGGTTCCCATTTTAAGTCAAATATCAAACTCCATGACTTTTACAGACTAAAAAGCTGAATTTCTATGACATCTAATGGACCAAAAAAAGGCTGCGGTTGTGCTTATAATATTAAAATAATATGCTACAATGATAACAATATTAAAAAGGAATATCATTTTGCTTAACTTTAATAGCCACTACGAGTACAACAATGGAAAATTTATTAAAAAATTAAAATAAATAATAATCTTAAAAATAGCTTTGAAGCCAATGCTCTTAAAATGTATATTATCAAGGCATGTTTGCATTAGTTAACAACAGTGATGGGAATAACGGCGTTACAAATAAACGGCCTTACTAACAGTGATACTTTTTCAGTAACAAGTAATCAAATGAATTACTGTTTCCCCGTTACAATGCTGTTACCGTTGCTGACAATAAAATGCATGTTAATAATTGAGAACACTGAAGCGGTTTCATTCGAGCAGGAGAAGAGTCTCTCTGCGTTGGTGACAAGTAATTCTAATCTAATGAAGCACCTCAGGTCGTCACATGCCCCTGCAAAATTAGCGTCTACAGAGATGATAACGTGAGCTCTGCTACCAAAGGAGGAGACGACGCCACCACGTCAAAGCAAATATAACTTAACTTTTCTCCACCGTAAACACTTATTACTCAGACAGAATTAAACAGAATAATATCTAGATATATGGTTGAGGACATGCTGCCATTGTCTCTCACATTGTCCCACAACAACATTAAAATAGTGTAGATTAGTGTACAATGTTTTAGATTTATCTTATAGTCATTTGACAAATTAGATTTTTTTTAAAGTAACGCAATAGTTACTTTCCCTGGTAATTAATTACTTTTATAATTATGTAACTCAGTTACTATTTGTGAGAAGTAACTAGTAGCTATAACTAATTACTTTTTTAAAGGAACGTGCCCAACACTGCGAACAAGCAGTTTTGGGCCATTTGATTAGCGTGAATGGAGCTGAAAAAGAGACTAATCTAACTAAATGGCGTAATATAAAAAAAAAAGCTTAATACTTTTTTTTTAGAAATTAAAACTAAAATTTAAGAAAAAACAAAAAATAAAATCCCTGACATTCCAGAACTTGGACAAAAATATCTAAAAAGTCCCTGATTTTCCAAGTCTGGACTAGACTAGGACTGCACGAAATTGGAAAAATCGAACATTGGGATATTTGGTTATTCTGCGATATATACTGCAATATGAATATCTCTTTTTGGAGAGAATTTATCATTTTAGATTGACTGGGATGATTCTGCAGTGGGAGTCGTTATGGAAATTCACTTATATACCTTTATATGCATTATAAAGTTTGTTCTTCTTTTCTTTTTCTACGTATACATTACAGTTAGGCTATACGTGACCACCTTGGCGCCTGTTTATCATTAGACAAGATTGTACTCCATGACCTATGACCTGTACAGCCGGGTGGGAGATGAGATTGAAACATAGACGACTAAAAGTGAATTATGAGTGTTAAGATAACTGTGATGTGATTCATTCGCTATGTCACTGATGGTCTTGTGGGCTTTAGAGGGAAGAAACTAGATAAAAAGGGAACACACTCTTTTTTGAGTGCCGCGCTCTGCAGGAACCTGTGTTACTGTATGACTGTCTGACCTTCTTTGCAAAGAATAAAACTTTAAAAGACATCCAGGGTAAGACTTTGTCTTCTTTACCATTGAGAGAGCCTCTTTAAAGAAAATAGCCACAACAGAGTGCATCTGCATTACATCTAATAAACAATCTACAAGCCTTACAATTGAAATAAACAGTGTTTTCCAAGTCTAACAGTTTTCAGGCACAGTAATTTAAAAAAATAATTATTCAATAAAATGAATCGTTATGAGTTACAAACAGAACAGTTTCTTATGCCTGAATGCTTTTAAAATCATTAAACAGTCACAGGCCTCAAAAACACATGCAAATGGTCAATTATAATTAGTTTAAACTAAACTAAAACTAAATTATAAAACAAAATCAACATTGCGAGTGATCACATTGCGATATCGATGCTGAAACGATATATTGTGCAGCCCTCAAATAGATATTTCAAAAAATTCCAGAAATTCCATGAGCCATGGGAACCCCGTGTATATATGGTCAAATACATGCAGTCTTGGTGAGACATAGAGATGTACGCTGCATCAGGGTAATATTAGTTTAAAGTGCGTCAACACCTGTAAGCCTATCAATACATGAGCTCTCACAGGGTCTGTCAGCTGTTTTTGCACTTACTCTCAATCAAAGGAGCGCTCCTGTCATTGACTCCGGTAGTTCTCTTCAGCTTGGCCCCTTTGCAGATGTCCGAGAGCAGAGCACCCCTGCCCTTGGCTTCATCTCGGTTCAGCTTGGGAGGAGTTGTGTTTGCCTGTGAAAGAAGTGACTGTGTGAATTAGTCTGCCACTAATGATAACATTTAAACTGATTAATGTAAATAATTTATTTTATGCAAAAAGTCCATCATTTTACATTATTTAAACTCCTGCAGCTTAGACATTAAAGAGCAAAAATCACTTTTATAAGGGGTTATAATATAACAGTTTCTAATGGTTCTAATCTATTAATATAATTTTTTTTTATCACACTTGATAAAAACAGTCTGCAGAAACACTTTGATTGACATTCTCCATTTTGTACGTGTCGTCAGAGGGAGAAAGCCCCGCCCATTAGTGACAATCTCTCCTGTTGTTGAATCTGCCACTATGCTGACACATAGGCATTTACAGCTCCGTCCTCTTTTGAAAAAGAGCTCAATCTCATTTGAATTTAAAGCGACGGTCACCGAAATGGCACAATTTCAATCAAAGCCTTAAAGGGGGAGGTTTCAAAGAGTTATAAAACATTATTTGTTGGGGTATTTTAAGCTGAAACTTCACATACGCTCTCTAGGGACATCAGAGACTTATTTTAGATCTAAGGAATAATAGCTTATGCAGACATGTACATGCTTTTTTTAAGGAATAATAGCTTATGCAGTCATGTACATGTTTTTTAAAGGAATA
>CAIGQW010054307.1:3126738-3140237 GCA_903798125.1 Danio choprae
CATGTTTTTTAAAGGAATAATAGCTTATGCAGTCATGTACATGTTTTGACAGCTAATATGATGGTGATTTGATGCTTCGCAAAAGTTTCAGACACCTTTACCGGTATCAAAATGTTTTTTTTTGATGCAAAATTAATTTATACAGCCAGTTATGTTTCATGCCGATTAAGAAACTAGAATAGGCCTAGGCTACTATAATAAAAAAAATCCGCTCTAAATGTAAAACTAAATAAATTGCTAAATACACAACACAAGCAGAGATCTCAGATCAGTTCATCCAGATATTTTAATCTGATTCGCAAACTTGTTTGAAGAACCAAATTAACCAAAGATCAGTTACCAAGATTAAAAGATCCAGGATCTGTCAAATCATCTTAGATCATTTAAGCAAGGTACAAAGAACAGACCCTAGGTCCCCTTTAATGTACCATCTAAAAGTACGTATGTAAACAAGCCCATGACAAAATGTAAAACTAAAAGACTAAAAAGAAAAAAGTGTAAGCAATCCCAATAAAAACAAGATTAAAGAGTAGGCTTGTTTGATTTTATTGCCACATCAGCAACTTATGGATATTTCACGGCAACATCAATATAGATAAAAACATATCACATAATACTAACTTCCAATAACACACTTGATGTTTCAATAAAAAATGAAACCAAATAAATAAATAAATAAAGTAAAAGTTACAAAAAACGACATAAAAATATTAGATATAATTTCTCAACTCAGTATTTGATAAATAACTAATTATTTTAAAAAAAATCTATCTTTTTTAAAAACATCCATCAAACTGCTCTGAGCATAAAAAGCTTGTCTTGATGTCTTTAGATTTCCATATGGTCATGTCTGGTCTCAAAAATTTTAATTTGAAAAGTGTCTTTCATATAAGCTTGGGTCGATCTTTTGCAACTTATATTTTTTATACAACTGTCCTATACCATTTGCCACTGTTCTTACATATACAAATTACTAAAAGAGAAAACATGTTCTTAATCTAAACGGCAGAACTGTATATGCATATGTTAATGAGGTCATTTTTGATGCTAGCCATGCAATAGAAATGTCTTTAAAAGAACGAAAGTCTTTAAAGAAACCAGCCAGCTAAAAGGCACTGACCTGGCTGAGGGTGGGTGGAGGCGGGGGTCCAGCGGGCGGAGGGGGAGGGGGAGGAATGGGCATCTTGGATCTGTGTCCGGTATTTGCAGCTGACAGTGTGTGACAGTTAAAACTTCATGAAGACTGTCACCTGACGAAACAGAAAATAAATATATATATATCAAATAATTATAAATATATGTTAAAAACAAAACAAACAAAAAAAAACTCTTATGTATATATATACTGTAATATAAAAACCACATTTAACAGCTTGGGGTCTGTAAGATTTGCTGAGGTTGCATTTATTTGATAAAAAACTGCAATATAAAAAGAAAAAACTGCAACCCTGGAGCACAAAACGAGACATAAGTGTGAATATTTGGAAATTAAGATTTATACATGCATCTAACTATGCTTTCCATTGATGTACTGTCGAGATACAACTATATAAGACTATATAAGAAACTGGAATATCTAAATATTGAGAAAACTGCCTTTAAAGTTGTCCAAATCAATTTCTTGTGCATATGCATATAAGTAATATACAAAAAAATAAGATCTGATATATATACAGTAGGAAATTTACAAAATGCATGGAACATGATCTTTCATTAATATTGTAGCATTGTAATGATTTTGTGATCAATAATTTTAACCCATAAAATGTATTTTTGACTATTGCCAAAAATCTGCCTGTGCAAGGGTCCAGGGTCACAGATTATTATATGTTATTAATTCCTGTGATTCAAACATGAATTTCAGCAACATAATTGCAGTTGTCAGTACAACATGATCCTCCAAAAATCCTTTTAATATGCAGATTTGCAACTCCAAAGACATTTAAGCATTTTCAGTATGGATTTCAGTGGAAAATGATAATTGTTTAGGATTTTATTGACTAAAATGTTCAAAATGACATTTATTTACTGCTCAATGTTTTTTTTAAACGACGAGTATTACTGGAAACCGCATATATTTAAAAGCATTTTTTCTTGCAAACATACACAAATAATTTCTTAATAACTTAATGCATGCTTGCAGGAGAAAAGCATAAATTACTCAAAAAAAACGGACCCTAACGTTATCTCCTTTACATTGACCGTATACAATAATGTACATAACATTGTTACACATTGTCCACGTTAACGGATCAACCACTGGGGCTCAGATAACATAAATACAGCTTAACGGGATTTCTTTCTTTCTAACCTAACCAGTTAGTTTTTTCAAGGAAGAAACATGGAAACTGAATTACAGCAGTGTAAAATTATACATTTATATATGACCTCCTTTTTTTCTAATGCCCATCACGGCTAATTAGAACAATGTTTAACGTTACGGTATTATAAATCAGTGTAGCTGCTCTGGAAATCTAGAGGAAAACAAATTGTATGCTATGTAAACAACACGGCCTGCAGTCTATGGCATACTTAGCTAATTTCAGCTAAAGAACCATTAAATACGTGTGGTTAAATCAGAATAATGCCTGACTCGTAATTCACTCGTAAATGCATTTAATTGTGAATTAGCTAGACTTTAGCCTTAGCTTAGCTGGGCATCGGCAGGTGCGTCGGTCACGTCAAGACGTTTTCTGCCACACTGACCGACGCTGCGTGAAAAAAATGTCCCGTTTTGGCAAGCCTAGCGTAATACGTTCAAGAAATGTAATAAAACAATGTCTGTGCCTACTTTTTTCCAGAATGTCCGATGTTTTCGCAAACCGGGCTCCCCTCATACATGATCCCGCGCATCAATCGCCTTGATTTGCTCCCCAGTTCAGACCGGAAGTTGCGTCACTGTAGGTCTTCACGTAAAAATGTTTATTGATTTTAAAAGCCTCTGTTTTTTTAGAAATATCGAACACAAAGCAAAGATAATCTGATGTACTTGTAATCGTAATCGTAAATGTATCTTTTATAACCAAGTTGCATCTTTTAATATTCCACAGACCCACAAATCATCCTCATGTGAAGGACCTCAATCCTAATTTATGAAGAATAATATGACATGGGTTAAACATATTACTTGGAATGAAATTAATTAAAAATGAATACTACTGTAGTATTATAGTCATTATAGCTAGTGTATTTGGTCATTTATTTTCACATTAACTTATTTTTTCTTTTACATTTTAATATAAAGTGTGCTTGTTTTTTACTCTAGTTTCCATTTATATATTCTGTTAAATGTTTATTTGAATCTTGCTTATCTTTATTTTACAATATTACAATTATTAGAATATTATAATTACATTTTTGTTAGTTTTGTTTGTTTATTTTATACTAATGTTTAACTCAGTAAATGATACTGATTATTAATTTAACCCTTTTTTATTAATTCATGACCATTTTGGATCATTTAGATTTTTCTAATAAAAATTGTATTAATTAAATCTATAGTGCAATGATCCACAGCGAAATGAACCGCCAACTTATCCAGCATATGAGGCGATTGTGCTACCCACTGCGACCCCATAAAACTATATTTTAAATCTATATTTTCAAACATGTTTCAGTCTCTCTCTTTCTCTCTCTCTCTCTCTCTCTCTCTCTCTCTTTCTCTCTCTCTCTCTCTCTCAAATTTTCTATCTGTCAAGTTCATTTGCCGATTTGCATTAACTATTAAAATAATCTTAATACAATTTCTTGCATTGCTGCACATTGATATTTCATCCCGAGAACAACGTACATGCAGTTTGATGATGATGCTGATTAACCAGGAATACCAAATGCTGCCACGAGGTGGTGCTAGAGGATTAAATATGTGTTTATCCTATTGATTGCGTGGCTTATGGAGGACCAAACCTACAAAAATATCAAATACATACATACATAAATGTGTGTGTATGTGTGTGTGTGTAAATAAATAGTTGAATAAATTTAACAATAGAAAAATAAAAAAAGCAATATAGACAATAAAACAAATATATTGTATAATATATAATATATATTGCTATTTTAAACAATATGTTTAATTTTTAATGTAGTTTTGTTTTATTCTTTTAAACTTTTATTAAATTATTTGTTTCTCCTATAGATAGATAGATTGACAGACAGACAGACAGACAGACAGACAGACAGACAGACAGACAGACAGAGACAGACAGACAGACAGACAGACAGACAGACAGACAGATTTCACTTTTCAGTCTGTATTAAATAAGTACCAACATCTGAACATAACCTCAAGTATGTTTGTATACTTATATTAGTATAACTAATAACTAGTATATAGCTATATTAGTTATACTAGCTATATTAGTATACTGTATGTTATTTACTCATACTGTAAAGAAGATACTTCTATAAATGTTCCTCACTCTAAGCTTCATGTTTGGACATATGACAAGCCAACATAGCCATTTAAATGATTAAAACACGAGTATATTTCCTACATATTTAACAGCTGCTTTAACCTTGAATAAAAGTAAAAAAGTGGAGACAGTTCATATAATTGAGTTTATTTATTTGAAAACAACAGAAATTACTGTCAAACTAAAATGTTCAGTAAAAATGCATATTCACTGACTTCCTGTTGACATTCCGTGCATGTTTTTTTCCTTTAAATGTTTGCTTGCAGATGGGAATGCGGAAATACTCAGAAGTGCAATTACCACTGAAGATACATGAGGTTTCAAAGTCTCTCCGTGACGTGAAAGATTTTCCAATGTCACCAACTGTATTTTCAGCACACCGCTGTACTGGACAGGTTTGCCGAAATCCTGTTTCTCAGACTAGAGCCTCCAAATAAAATCATAATGGGGCGAAACAATGCAGCATTAGCAAAACATTTGATCAAAAGATCGCATGGCCCATTCACACCAAGGATGACTATAAAATTAACTATATTATCATCCACGCTAATCCTCCATAGTGCTCTATTTATTGATAAGCACACTCTGAAATGTTGTCGTCTGCTTTTTTAAATGCGTGCACTCTTTTATAGCACGATGGATTGTTATTGGCTGTAAATGTTTTCACTGATCAGATGGATTTCGTTATCAGATAGAAAAAAAATCTACAAGTGTCTCATTTCTCTGTGCAATTATTGGCTCATAAAATAATTTATAAAATTGAGCAATTAGCATCCTTTGTGTGAATGGGCCTTAAAGGGATAGTTCACCCAAAAATGAAATCTGCGTCACTTGCTCTAGTTTACTCGCAGGATGTTTTTCGCCTTGCATGAATTTTCGAATGTAATTTTTTGACTTCCTTGTCGCATATTCTGCGTCATTTGTGCCACTCTGTGATAATTTGCCTTTGTCCTGATTTTTTGACTGACTTTATGAAACACTTAATTTTGTTGTAAACCCAGCATAAGACCTCAATGTATCATCAGGATGCAGGATGATCCATTGCAGGATCTATTCATTTTGTTTGCCTGTACATGTTTTTTTACTCTCAAAATACTTGCACTGCAGAACCAGTTTCAGCTACAAATATATTATACACTACCTGACAAACGTCTTGACTTCTAGTTGATCATTTGGTATCAAAAGTGGCTTATATGACAGGCAAAGGCCTCTAGATAATGCTAATTTTACCAAAATAAAATATGATCATGGCTTGATTTTAATTATTTCATTAGGACAGTAAGGTCTGACTTTGCTTAGACAAAAGTCTTGTCACTTAACAGAAATAATGTACAGTATAGTATATAAAGTCATGGTGCAGTGGAAAAATAATGAATATTGTGTATGACTCCCATGAGCTTGGAGGACTGCATCCATACATCTCTGCAATGACTCAAATCACTTATTCATAAAGTCATCTGGAATGGCAAAGAAAGCGTTCTTGCAGGACTCCCAGAGTTCATCAAGATTCTTTGGATTCATCTTCAATGCCTCCTCCTTTATCCTACCCCAGACATGCTCAATAATGTTCATGTCTGGTGACTGGACTGGCCAATCCTGGAGCACCTTGACCTTCTTTGCATTCAGGAACTTTGATGTGGAGGCTGAAGTTTGAGAAGGAGCGCTATCCTGTTGAAGAATTTGCCCTCTCCTGTGGTTTGTAATGTAATGGGCAGCACAAATGTCTTGATACCTCAGGCTGTTCATGTTGCCAATCACTCTGCAGATCTCTCGCATTTTTCCTCCACTAAACGTGACTGATTTCTGTGAGAATCTTGGGTCCATGCGGGATCCAATAGGTTTTCTGCAGTATTTGTGATAATTGGGATGCAGTTCAACAGATGATTCATCGGAGAAATCCTTCTGTCACTTTTCCAAATGATCAACTAGAAGTCAAGTTATTTTTTGTTGCTCTTACAACTGGACTCGACGACAAGACTTTTGTCAGGTAGTGTATATTATTCTTCTGAAGAAAATTAGAGTAGTTGACAGAAAAATAACAGCAAACATTTTATTTTGGCGTGAACTATCCCTTTATCACTTCTGCTGTAAAAAAAAAAAAAAACTAAAACAAATTGAGCTCAAGTTGGAAAACAGTACTAGAATAGTCTTCGTCAATGTAACTTCTATTAAATTTGGCACACACACGTTCTTTATACCAACAGATGGCAGGCAGATTTGCAGTTATGAAGCTAACTATGGTTATGGTTAATAATGAATGATGAATGATGCTTGACAATTACTGCAATTTCATCAATCAGCAATCACACTTCACACAGATTGAAACAAATGCCTCTCAGAATGATCCCTCGCATCATAAGCATGTCATTTGAAACAAGATCAGCACATTTATATCTATGTACAATGATGTAAAACATAGCTTTTGTATAAAAAATATTTACGTCTAAAGGATGTTATATAAAGAGGGTGAATAAGGACAATTTGCAACCAGTCATAATCGTAAAATAAACCCTTATCGGGCTCATTAACACCAAACGACTGATCAGAATAAGCCGAGCTGTATAACAATAATAACAGGGCAATTTAGTATCGAGAGCCTAGCTGGAAAACTGTATAGGTGGGGAAAGCAATCATCATGATGTTGGTAGCATTTTGCTAAAACTCCATTCAGTCCTAATGAACAGTATTATAGCCTAATTTCAGAGCATAATCCAAATAACAAAGCTAAATGATTATTGTTGTTTCCCTTTTACAACAATAATTGCAATGAAAAGAAAGCAAAATGGCATTTTATCGAGTCACTGTGTGTCAGATTTCTCTAAAATACACTACAAAAGTGGCTATTTGTTTCATTTAGCAATTCTGACATACTCGGAAATGTATGAATCCTACAATTGTTATTCTTTTTTTCTGTATGATAGGAGTGTTATGTTATAAAAAGTACTAACTTTACATGAACTAAAACATGTATAGCTAAATACATTTGGACACCTGAATGTGCTTATTGAGAATTTAATTTTAAATCCATTGCAGGTTTGTTTTTTTATTGGATTTTAAGATGTCCAAATGTATAGCAGTGAACAACGAATGATTCTTTTACATCAAATCATACGGCACAAACATTTTCTTACAACTGAATATCAGTTTGTATGAACCCAGCAGGCACACAACGTCATAAGACGTCAATATTAGGTTAGATTTAGGTCGTGATGTCAGGTGACCAAAATTCAATGTCTAGCCAGCGTCTAAGGACAACGCTATTTTGATGTCCAATAATGACGTCAAATGACGTTGATATTTGGTTGATTTTAGGTTGTGTTAGAAAGTGAACCAAAATCCAACGTCGAGCCAACATCTTAAACCAACGTCATATTGACGTCAAATACTGACATTTATTTGTCAGGTATGGCAACCAAAATCCAACGTCTGATAGATGTCATAGTGGTAACGTACACACAACGTCAAGCTGTAACATCATTAGATGTTGATATTTGGTTGATTTTAGGTTGCATGTTGGACATTGATGTTGTTTTTTCCAAATAAAATGCAAGGTCTCCTTGACGTTGGGGTACAAGGCCAATCTGATGTCATGTTGACGTCATGTGCCTGCTGGGAAGAGTCTGCCAAACAAAAACAAAAAAAAAAGATGACAAAAAACCTGCTCTTGACTTGTCGGAAGTCAGGACAACATATCATTTTCTTCTCGAAATAGTGCGACTATGAAAATACAAACGAGTTTCGTTTTTTTTTTTTTCAGATGTATGTTTTGTTGACTTTGTTGATTTATTTTCTAAAGCCTCAGAGCCACAAATACACAGAACGCAAAGGAAAACGAACCCTCATGTGGCCGAGCCGCTAGCTAGCTACGCTACATTTCTAGGACGGAGTTGTCTGGACATCTTTGGACAAACAATATAAAGTACAAAAATGTACATGTTATGATCACATGCTTTTTTCGCATCACCACACTTTTAGGCTTTTGTCACTCTGTTAGTAGCACAAGATAACAAGATGAGTTAGGCAGTGCTTCGAGTTCACGTCACAAACAGACCGGTGGTGAACTAAAGCGAGTGTTTTTCTTCTTTCCTTCGAGCACTGCACAGTTCAGGCCCTGCTCCACGTCTGTCGCAGGGAACAAACCGTTGTGTAGTTTCCACCTTCGTCCACTTCATTTCACCTGAAGACTGAAAGGAACAGACTCATTGTGAAAATAAATAGCTCACTATCAAGAATGAGGTAAAGGCAAGAATAGTGATGTATATTTTTTACCCTGTATATTTTTGTCCTCAATTTCTGTTTAACGGAAAGAAGATTTTTTCAACCCATTTCTAAACAGAATAGTTTTAATAACTCATTTCTAATAACTGATTTCTTTTATCTTTGCCATGATGACAGCATATAATATTTGACTAGATATTTTTCAAGACGCTAGTATTCAGCTTAAAGTGACATTTAAAGGCTTAACTAGATTAATTAGGCAAGTAAGTATAATTAGACAAGTTATTGCATAATGATGGTTTGTTCTGTAGACAATCAAAAATAAATATTGCTTAAGGGGGCTAATAATATTGACCTTAAAATGATTTCTAAAAAATTAAAAACTGCTTTTATTCTAGCCGAAATAAAACAAATGGGACTTTCTCCAGAAGAAAAAATATTATAGGAAATACTGTGAAAAAATCCTTGCTCTGTTAAACGTCATTTGGGAAATATTTGAAAAAGAAAAAATAATTCACAGGGGTTAATCATATTGACTTCAACTGTACTTTAGCATGATGCAATTTTAACAAAGTTGAACTATTAGATGCAACAACATTGATCTGCCTCATAATAATTGACTAGCTCTTTAATTAATCATAAAGCTGACAGAACAATAAAATTGCTGAATGCAGCCTACATTAATCTACTTTTTCAGTCATAAGCTGATGCTAAACAGTGGCATGACAGATAATAATATTAATATATGTAAATAAATATATTCACTTACAATAAAGATGATTTGTAGTATTGTGTTATTAGTTTCACTGGTTGTTATCTGGGAATAACATACCTTCGAGTGTTGCGAATTAGAATCAAGTGTTCCAGAGATCGGTTTAATAAATACTGTACATTTAAACTACAGGGCTTTTGAATGCTTGATTCTGATTGGCTGATGAATATTATACAGCAGCTGTTATTACTAGAAATAACATTGTTAAACATGTCTAGTCCTAATTTGATGTATAATTAAATAACGAAAAATAAATAATACATTTTTACTCTGCGTTCACTATTTGATTTTGCCAACATGTTAAAAACCCACTATATTAAAAAAAAATTGTTGCTGAATACATGGCACTGTTGAAAAAATGTTGTTGCTGCACTCGCCAGATTCAACAGTAACTAAATTACTTTTCAGACATAGTAATTAGAAAAGTAGCTTAAAAACAAAACAAAAAAAAAGAAAAACGTAAAATTTGCACATATGAACTGAATCTTTGATTTCTGGAGTAATAATCAAGAGACTTTGCTGTGTCCCATGGCTGCAGCAGGCACAATGATATTATGCAGCATCTGAAAATAGTCCCCAGCTAGGTAACATTGCTGCGTAATATCCTTGCGCCTTTTTTGCGCCAAGTTTTTTTATTTTTATGCTGGAATAAGAGTTTAGTTCCTACCCATATTGACTTAGAAAATAGCCAATTTGAATTTTCCATTGGACTTTATAAGTACAGAAGAGTCAAGATTTTATTTTATTTTTTATTTAAGTGAGATGCTAATGGTCTAATCAAATTCAATGATTTATGCTAAGCTAAGCTAAAAAAGTGCTACAGCTGAATAGATTCAAAATGATAAAACTCAATAGAGTTGTAAAATTTGCCTATTTTCGAAAAATGTATGCTTCTATTATATTATATTATTCATTCATTCATTTTCTTTTTGGCTTAGTCCCTTTATTAATCTGGGGTCGCCACAGTGGAGTGAACCGCCAACTCATCCAGCATATGTTTTATGCAGCGGATGCCCTTCCAGCCACAACCCATCACTGGGACACACCCATACATTCTCATTCACACACATACACTACGGACAATTTAGCTTACCCAATTCACCTATAGCGCATGTCTTTGGACTTGTGAGGAAAACCGGAGCACCCGGAGGAAACCCACGCCAACACGGGGAGAACATGCAAACTCCACACAGAAATGCCAACTGACCCAGCCGAGGCTCGAAGCAGCGACCTTCTTGCTGTGAGGCGATCGTGCTACCCACTGCGCCACCGTGACGCATTATATTATATTATATTATATTATATTATATTATATTATATTATATTATATTATATTATATTATATTATATTATGGGGCAACACGTTGGCTTAGTGGTTAGGACTGTCGCCTCACAGCAAGAAGGTCGTTGGCTGTCCCGGCTGGGTCAGTTGGCATTTCTGTGTGGAGTTTGCATGTTCTCCCCATGTTGGTGTGGGTTTCCTCCGGGTGCTCCGGTTTCCCCCACAGTCTAAAGACATGCAATATAGGTGAACTGAATAAACTAAATTGGCCGTAGTGTGTGTGTGTGTGAGAATGGGCGTGTATGGGTGTTTCCCATTACTGGGTTACAGCTGGAAGGGCATCCGCTGCATAAAACATATGCTGGATAAGTTGGCGGTTCATACGATAACAATATTGTTTCTAATCATTTTCGCTTTAGCTGTGATGTGAACTCTCTAATTGTTTTACATTCAGAACAACTTCTAGACCTGTATCTTTTTAGCTATCGTCCTTGGTGTGAACGACCCTTTAATCCAAAACTAGAGAGTGTAAATTGTGCGTCAGGAAGTGTGTTGAAGCTAACCTGCTGGCAGTGTTGTTAAAGAGGATTTGGATACACCTGTCGAGGGTCGTAGGCCATTTCTGGCATGTATTGCTCATGAAGCTCAGCGTCCAGTGGGAGGCCGTCCATGGGTAAATCAGAGTAACCATATGGTGGGTAAACCACATCCAGATCTTGGAGAAAGAGAAAGGGGCATTAAAAGCAGATGTCAGCTGATTGACAGTTTTTTCTCTGTTGTTTTCAATAATTAAAAATAAAAAGGAAATAATAAAAATATGAATTATATTTAATTTATTTTGATATATTTGATAGCTGAAATGCTATATCTATATATTTAATTTTTTTAAGTCATACATAACAATTTAATTGTATAATTGAATGTTTGTTTTTTAATAGTTTTTATTTGTAGCATTATAAAAATGTAAAATTACTTTTTAAAATAAAAAAAATATTTAAATTAATAAAAATGTAAAATATACTTTGGTCAAATTACAAAATACAAAATTTGTCACTTTATAAAGTATATATATATAGCATGAAAATATATAATCTTATATTTAATATAATATTTAATAACAATATAAATACATATAACACAATATGCTTTTATAACAAATATTATATAATGTAAATATATTTAAGTCACTATTATACTTTTTATTTGTAATAAATTACAGTATATGTGTGTGTTAGCAGTTATATGTGTGTGTTAGCAAATATTCTCATTATTATAATATTGAACATCACGATTTGTTTTCCTGTACACAAGTAGAGTACTTAAATTTCCTTTAACCATGGTAGAATCACTGCACATGTCATTGCTTTAATGAGTCAATTCACTGATGGATGAAACTATGAGCAGGGATTACAAAAAAGAGAGAATAAAACATGCAAAGCACTTCCAGCGATACATACTTCTAACGATTCACATAATGGAGGACCCTCGACATTGATAGAGAGCTGCTTAATGAAATGTAAGTGACCGAGGGGGATTTCAGACGAACAAATTGACTGGATCCAAACGACACACTTGTTAAATACAAACACCCAGAAACAGACATCCACAAAGCCCAGAGGCCACAGCAGAAACGCCTGAAGAGTCAGACACAAAAACACGCTCTGACTCAAACCTCAAGTGTCTTGTCTGTTGAAACTTGGTTTGTTTTGTACACGACATGTTAATACAGCTGTATTGTTTTCGGTAGAATATTCTGTGGACAGAAGTTAACAAACATTTGCAGGGAACAAAACATCCCTTTTTTTACATTACAAGGTAAATATATACGTATTGCGACATACTGTACTGTTGCTTGTGGTTTTATTATTTAATGTAATATGTGCTGTAATTTATCAACTGAATTATCATTCTATGACCATTTACTCTATTTTTTAAGTGGCTTTATGAGTAGTTTTATTGTTGAACAAAAAAGAAGATATTTTGAAGAATGTTGATACCGGTGGCTATTGACTTCCATGGTAGAAAAACTAAATACTATGGAAGTCGACTGACAGACACAAACAAACATACACAGACTGACACAGAAAGCCAAACAGACAGATACACAGACAGACAGACACAAACACACACACACACACACACACACACACACACACACACACACACACACACACACACACACAGACACACACACACACACACACACATGCACACGCACACACACCAGAGAGATAGACAGACATAGACAGACAGACAAACACATACGCACGCACGCACACACCAGACAGATAGACAGACATAGACAGACAGACAAACACATACGCACGCACGCACACACCAGACAGATAGACAGACATAGACAGAAGAACAGACAACAAGTTTGTTTTTGTAAAAAGTGGGTACATTACATAGGTTTCCATTCATTTTATACTGTCCAAGCCGTATATTGTATTGGCCTAAGACAGACATAGACAGACAGACAGACAAACACACACACAAACACACACACAGAAAGAAAGACAGCCAGACAGACAGTCACAAACACACTAGACAGATATACAGACAGACAGACAGACAGACAGACAAACACACTAGACAGATAGACAGACAGACAGACAGACAAACACACACACCAGACAGACAGAAAGACAGACAGACAGACATATAGACAGACAGACAGACATATAGACAGACAGACAGACATAGACAGACAGACATAGACAGACAGACAGACAGACAGACAGACAGACAGACAGACAGACAGACACGCACGCACGCACGCACGCACGCACGCACGCACGCACGCACGCAC
>CAIGQW010054307.1:3162650-3178678 GCA_903798125.1 Danio choprae
AAGAATATTTAAATAAAGACTATAACTTCTTTATATTGTATTTATTTGTTATTTGTAAATTAAAAGCATCCAGATTTTTTTTTACAGTGTAAACACAGTAATTATCAGAAAAAAGGCACAAAAGCCGTCTCTGGTGATGGTACCTTTTCAAAAATGTGCACTTTTGTACTTAAAGAATATGTATTGGTACCTTAAAGATATATATTATTACCCCAAGAGTCCATATTGTATCTAAAAATTACAAACACATACCTTTAAAACATGTGCCCCCCAGTGACAGCTTTTGTACCTTTTTTCTGAAAGTGAATGGCATTCGATTTGGCTTACAGAAAAGGTACATTTCAACCACTGTTATTAACACAATTTACGTCAGAAAAAACCCTCAGACTACTAGTATTTTGTGCTGTTCATATTTCCATCAAACAACACCACGGTTCATCTGGAAGTGGGCAGAGACCCTTTTTTCCCAGCAGTTTTGATTTGGACTGCATGGCTGCATTCATACTTATTCAAATGGACCACAGCAACCGAGCAGCTAATTCAGAGTTCATTTTAATTGAGCCAAATATACCAAATTTGAAAACATTTTGTGCTTTATTTAGCATTCACACTTGTCCAAAATAATCAAATTAACAGAGCATTTGCAATAGAGTTTTAAAAGGGTCATTAAATGAGAAACCAAAATGCCCTTGATCTTTTGACATATGAGGACTCATAGTACTATAAAAACATCCTGTACGTTTTAGAGCTCAAAACTTAGGGATTCCTCCGAAAAACAGCTTATATTGAAGGCGGTCTGACAAAACCACAGGTGTTGGAATGTTCTACTCTATGATGTAATAGAGTGGATTAGCTCCGCCTCCATAGAATATCAACACCCACTTCCGTTTCACTGCCTGTTTAGCCCTGTTGATATGCAAAACAGTTAACCAATCAGAGCAGGAGGCATTTAGAAGGAGTCTACAATTGGCCTCGTCTATTCAAACAGAGCATTTTGACAAGGGGTCAAAAACAGGACAGACAAATAGTCAATACCTTCTGAATAGATCAAACATTTGTATGTAAAACATTTGAATAACATGAGTGGACGTCAGAGAACAGTACCAAAAAAAAGTACGTTTTATCACCTTCAATTAAACATTTAGACATGTGAATTAATGATATTTGCCACAGGTACACTGAAAAAAAAGATTAATTGGATTTACTAAACTTTTTTAAGGTAAGTGGTTCCAAACTATTTATATGGGCTGAATTAAAACAAGCAAATTAAATTTAGTAATGTTCAACTTGATTTGATTGCTTAAATTCAGCCCATATAAATAGTTAGCAACAATGTGCCTTAAAAAAATGAGTAAATCCAATAAATAATTATTTTTCCAGAGTATTTAGTTATTTTATTAATACCTTCTGACCTGCAACATTGTGTACTTTATAGATGAATGATTAATTTAAAATCCACTTGACAGAAACGTTACAGGGATCACATAAGGGGCTACGACTGCGTGACATATCTGAGATTAATTATTTCTACAAGCATGAATACAGCATCTCTATTCACTGCGCCTTTCACTAGGAGTTTAAGATGTTTTTTTAAAATAGATTCTCATTTCATCATCTGTGTTTTCCTCTAAGCCAGGCTTGTTCATTTCGCTTGAACTCACAGTCCGTCTTTCTTCCCATGCCCTCTCATTTTGCTGGCCTCATTTCACCTCAGACACCCAGAATATCACATAAAACACTGCGTTTTAGCCTGAGAACATCTCACTGACGCTACTATTAGCATGTAATGCTTCCGTCCATCACTAGAAGGCGGTTTTGCACAGATGATTTCAGCCTGCGATTGTATGCAAACCCACAAAAACAGGACATCTGCTCTGTTTAGTCATCTTATCATATCCCCTTGGTCGCCCTTATGTAATTCATAAGCAAATGTCAAGTATCCTTGAGAATATGTGTGGAAATGCTTGTATTATAAGGTGTTGAACAGGCTGATGACATCTAGCTTCAGCATATATTTGCTTAAATATATGTAGTGTGACTCACCTTGATTCACATGTGCTTGTCCTTGTAGGAATTCATAAACATTAAGTGGGAAACATAACGCATAGATCTGTTTTTAAACAACACACAGACTAGCATACAACACAATTGTGTTGGCCAGGCTTGACGTACGTCATTTCTCTCGGCAATGAATGTCGTCAAACATATAAGCACTTTGAACATGATGTTTACACTGTCTTCACGTCATCTACCCAGATAGCACACGTACGTCGCGGACACGTCTTTGAAAGATCGTAACATCTGCTAAACCTCACATTCCATCGAACGTTTTCATTTGTTAATGAGGCGTCTTCTTTACCTCTATATGCTGTCTATACGATGAATCTTCAACTCCTGAAATTTTAAATTGGTTTTGTTGAAAATTATAAATTATAATAAATTATAATATAATATCATAAAATTCTACAAATGATTCTTCAGCTGTTGTATTATTTTTGAGTGGGAAAATACTTGAGCTTATCATATATGTGTAGACGGATGTATAATCATTGTAACTGTTACTGTTATTCATAGCAGTATGGATGAGGGAATGTCTAAATAAAAAATAAAAAACGACATCTATGCTACATTATTAAGATGTCTCACAGACCTAACACTCTAATAATGAACATCTGCGATGCATTGCATAGATGTTGTTTGAATGTCTGACAAGGACGTCTATATGACGTTTTCCAGATGAGCAAATGCCCTAAATAAGACGTCTCCCAGATGAAAACGCGGATGTCCAGCAGACGTCTCTGCGACGCATGTGTGCTATCTGGGTAAAAACCTCAGTAAATTCAGTAGTAACTACAGTACGTCCCAGTCCATGAAAACAGAAGGAAAAATAAAGCAGGTCGTATTTGCAAGAGCCCCTAAAAATCAGTTAAAAATATTTTTAGTAGCACTGCGTATAATTACACAATAGTGTATATTTTGCTTAAAGATTTCAGTTCGTGAAGATTGAAAAATCTAATTATATGGAGTGGGATTTTAGATCAATTTCAATCAATTTGGATTCCAATCAATCAATTCCCGCTGTTTTTCGTTTTCTAATATTTACACTGTTACCAGTGGTTGAGAAAGGTTATTTAAGATGGTTGTTGCGCAATAGAGGGCTGCCAATCTTATCAGCAGCTCTGGTTTCGGTAATATCTTTTCCATTTTTTTTTCTGCTAAAGATTTTAAAGGGATAGTTCACCCAAAAATGGCAACTCACTCGCTATTTGCTCACCCTCGTCAAGTGGATCTACAACTTCGAGATTCTTTTTCCTGTTGAAATCAAGCAAAAGATGACATTTTGAAGAAAGTTAAACACCGGTAACCATTCACAAAGAACAGGACTCCAGCTTTCTTCAAAATGTCTTCTTTTGTGTTTAGTTTTAGAACGAAAGTCAAACAGGTTTGCAACAAGTGAAGTGTGAATAAAAAATAAAAAGATTTTAAATTGTTGGGAGAACCATCTCTTAAATGTATGAAATGGGACAGAAAGGTACAACGATGTGTGTTTGACAGCTTTAATAGCTTTAAAAAAAGGTTTGCTGTTATGACTGAAAGGACTACAATCCCATGAACCACTGCACATGACACAATCAAAACTAAAGAGCTACAAAACTATTCAAAGTTGTTTTATCTATATAAACAATTTATTTAAACTTTATCGCAATGTGAGTTTAAACAAATGTTTCAGTATTTTGAGTGTGCAGAGAGATGATTGTTGATTACTGTTTGTCATTTGCGGTGTTTCATCATGGGAGTGGGCAGATTTCTCACAGCATGTTCTAAACTAGATATATCGCCCTCCGATGGGCACTTTGGAGTGAAATCAGTCATGGCCGCCATATTGAAGTGTCATTCCAAACCGAAGTGCTCAGAACTGGCCACTTCGAAAGGCCCTTGGGAGTAAAGAATTTCGAAAAGTACAACTAATGACACTTCAAGCACCAGGGAAGTTGTGTGGTGTCTATTTGGAAGGGCTCAACCCTATGCCCTAATCCCTTTGAATCTGTCACTTATTAGGGATTTAAGGCATAGGGATGAGTGCTTCCGAATGAAACACAGTGTCAATCTAAAAGAGAAGGCTGATCTGCGTCTGTTATTATGAAGGTATTTGGTAACACTTTACTTGAAGGGGTGTTCACAAGACTGTCATGAAACCTTTATAATCATGTCATGACGCATTACACGTGTCATGAACGTGAATGAGATTTTATGTCATTCGCTCAGTTATGTCATTTTAAATGCAATGATGACATTGTTTGTTATGGAAACTTGACATACATAAATACATCACAACCAGTCCTAATCTCTGTCATGTCAACTTGACATTACCAAGGCAACAAAATTTGTCATAAACCTGTCATAAACATGATTGCCACAAGGCATTATAATTGTGTCATGAATATTTTTCTGATCACATTTTCAGTGGAACAAACTGTATTTGTCATTCAAATGCCTCAATAAAAGTGTCATTAAGCTGTCAAACAATTTTTAAGAGTGTCATAAATGTTTAATCACATTTTAATGACAGCTCATACTACTGTATTTGAGGTAAAAAAAAATATTAATGACTGTTATAAAATTCATGACATATTTATAATGGCTTCATGACAGTCATGTTTATGACAGATTTATGACAAGTTATGTTGTCTTGGTAATGTTAAGTCACGACAAAGACAAAAACAGGTTGTGACTCGTAGCAATCATGTTTATGACAGATTTATGACAAAAACAGGTTGTACCTCGTAGCAATCATGTTTATGACAGATTTATGACAAGTTATGTTGCCTTGGTAATGTCAAGTTGACATGACAGAGATTAGGACTGGTTGTGATGTATTTATGTCAAGTTGTCATATCAAACAATGTCATCTTTGCATTGAAAATGTTATAACTGAGCGAATGGCACTTGTTATAAGCATGCATAAAATGTCATGTCATGGTTTATGACTTTTCATGTCTTATGAACACCCCCTTCAAGTGTTATCCAGTATTCCAAAAAGCATGCAAAATAAATAATTACAATTCGATATATAAATATCTATTATTAACAACAAACAAGGGCACAAGTCACAGTTGAAATCACTCTGTTTTATTCCAAACATGTGTCTATATATTTAACGAAGAGGGGCAACAGCCCTCCTACATAACCCCACAGTTGTATTGGAATATTAATAACAATATAATCTGAATCATTTGCCTTGTTCTCTTCATCGTGGGTGTGATTCTTCAAGCACTGGTATAGAAATCTTTGAAAATTAATGAGAAATCAAAAAAAAAAAGTCAGCTTTGATTAAAAGAAAAAAAGATTCTTCTCACACTCCCTCGCACACGTACGTACAATCGTAAAAGCACCGACATACGAATGCCATGATGCTGCGGATTCTAAACGGGGCTGCTTTGTTTACACTTCGGATAGAAATGAATACCGGCTTCCTGCAGACAGTAACTTCTAGTGCACTTCAACTAATCATTCATGATAGAGGCTCATTTAGCTCAATAATGAAAAACATCATTAATTGTCCTCACACATAATCAGATAAATGCCCCTTCGGGTGCACAAAGGGTCCTCTGTCTCGTCTTGTTGTTGTTGGTGTTGTTGTTTCGGGGATGAGAAGTGCTTCTCGGCGTACTTGCAAATATTTATGGGTAGCTTGTTAAAGTCAACAAGAAATCCAAACCGATGCTATTTAGTCTCCTAACACGCGTTTATTTGACCGATTCCTCAGTGTATCCGAAGAAAAATAAAATGCTTGACTATTACAATCTTTTATAAAAGTGTAACTTTCTCACTTCTTGAAACGATTCTCCTGTTCAGTTGACATCGTCTATGCTGTGCGGGCTATTAGTTCATGTTAACCAATAGCCAAATTGGCATTATGGTGGACTACAGTAATAGGCACGGTAATCCAAATCCGCTCTAAAATGTTGCCAACAGTTATAACACAGTAATTTAATGCCGGTAAACATTGAAACAATAAAAGTTACAGCAAAAATAGCAAATAACGACATATTTGTATTTGGAAAAGCAGTGTTACCACTGGGATTTGCTGAAATGGTCTCGGGGGTGAATGGCATCCATAATCCGCTGACATTCAGGTCTGAAATGCTCGGTCTACGTGATCCACTCAATTCCCGATGGATAAAATCAAGTCGTGCCCTACATTTTTTCCTCCTTGAAAATCTCGTCTACCTGCAAATACATCATGGGAGTGAATTGGTTTTTTTAATGATGTTTCATGTTGATTTTAACCATTAACAGTTGACATTTCAATTAAATAATACTAGAGATCAGAAATCGAAAACAGAGAAAAACAAAGACAAAAGCTCCTCTCAAAACGTACAAAAATCGACATACTTAGTCCTCCGAGAAATTAACCAGAGGGAAAAATACAGGTATCATATTCCAAAAAAAATGAAAGAAAAGACCAGAAAGCAAACCAAGTGACATTCAGGAATAAAAAAAAGATTTTTTTAAAGAACCAAAAGAAAAGAAAGAGTTTGCACCAAAGTCGTTTGAGTTTTGCGTGCACACATTGACTCCAGGAGTGCAGTCCTCCATCTCAAATCATGGAAAATATCCGCACTTCTATGCAAAACTTACAGTCGTCCTTAAAGTTTCCCCTTCTTTGTTGCATAGCATACGTTCACGGGATATGCATTTTAACAGTATGCCAATCTGTGCTGGCTCAGAATGACGTGGTGTTAAGTGTCCGGCTGAATCATCTCTCTCTCTCCCAGTGTCCATTAAAGTGATTTTGCATCCTTTGTTTGCAGTATCCCAGAGGTCACTTTGACAGGAGGTCTATCAGTCTGTCCTCCAGCGCTCATTTACATTAATTTACCGTCCCAAATTTTGCCCTACTCCTGCTTGCAGAGAAGATCAGTGGAGGGGGATTTAGTTGGAGGCACAGGCCTCGGCGGAGGTGCGGGTTTGGCTCTGTGTGGGCTGCTTGAACCTCCTTCTTCACTTTCAGGGTTTGGCGTCTGCGGTGGTAAACGGGGTAGCGAGGACGTTGCGGAGGCCAGTGGTGAAATTCGCGAACAAGACGACGTGGATCGAAGACTTTGGATCCGTCGGCACTCTTGGCACACTCTTACATGCGTACATCCACGGGGCGCTGCCGTAGGGAGCAAAACAGGAGCGCTACTTGGGACACTAGCATTGAGAGGGTCTTCTAGTAGTCGTTGAGGGCCTGGGCCCATTTCTGCTGCGCCCGCAGCAGGTCCCGGTCCCGGTGTGCCACTGGGCACTGTCCCCGTCCCGCTATAGAGTTTGCCATTGCTGAGACGCATCTCGCGCACCAGTCTGATGGGCCGTGGAGCTCCTAAAGGGAGACGAGCTGGGTGCCGCAGGACGCCCTGGGATGAGAGAGCTCGCCGGCGCCGCAAGCGAGAGTTCTTTTTACAGGAGATTACGTTCCTGAATTCGGTCATCATTTCCTGACATACCGACACCTGGGTGAGGAGGAAAGAAAGAAAGAGAGCAGGAAGAGAGTCAGTAGGGACGCGTATAAAGAGAAAAGGGAAAATTATGCGATGTGATGATCATTTTCTTGTTTACCTGAAGTGGGAATTACTTGTACTACGTTTCATATTTAGAGTTGAGGTAGTGGTTTTCAACTGTTTTGATGTCAGGGACTGCCATTGTTCACAATATTATTTGAAGATCTGACTTATCCACTTAAGCTTCTTTTCTACTGTTCAGTATGTTTCGGCATGGCTTCGTTTGATTTGGTTCGGTTTTGCACGGCTCAGTTTACATTTCCAAAATATACATTTTACATTTACAGTTTACATTTCATCACAAAATAATTAGGTTCATATGACTATTCCAGGCGACCCTGTGGCTCAATGGTTAGCACTGTCGCCTCACAGCAAGAAGGTTGCTGGTTCGAGTCCCGGCTGGGTCAGTTGGCAATTCTGTGTGGAGTTTGCATGTTCTCCCCTTGTTGATGTGGGTTTCCTCCGGTTTCCCCCATAGTCCAAAGACATGCGCTATAGGTGAATTGAATAAACTAAATTGACCGTAGTGTATGTGTGTGAATGAGTGTGTATGGATGTTTCCCAGTACTGGGTTGCAGCTGTGTAAAACATATTCTGGATAAGTTGGCGGTTCATTGCGCTGTGGCGATTCCTGATGAATAAAGGGACTAAGCCGAAGGAAAATGAATGAATGAATGACTATTCCAGTTCTATGAATCCCATTTTTAGTATCATATATCTTGGCTTTAGTCATTAAAATGTATCCAAAGTGAATTGCAATGCAGATACATACTGAAATAGTTGGAGATTTATATTTTATCAGCAGACATGCTCCCAGCAAAGCAAACTTTTGACCCTTTGAGCACCAGAAACAGCTTGCATTGAATAATATTTGCAAATTAAAGTTTTCCAAACAAACTCAGAACTAAGTAAATGCATTTTCCTCATTTGTCTCAAATAAAATGAATAAAACAAGTTCTTCAATCATACATAAAGACTGTGATGCACTCTAGTTTTGCTTAACACAAGCCTTCTCTTATAAATATACAGGTTGCGTCTGCACAAATCCAGACACATATGAAAACTAATCTTTTTCTCTGTTTTAGGCCTGTTGTGAATGATGTGTCTGTTTATATGTGCACTCTTAAACCGGTTATGCTTAATAAGTTGACAATGCAGATGGTCATGTAACCCATTAGTGAGGCCACAATTGGCTTCAATCATCACTGCTAGATTTTCGCCCAGCATGTAAACATATTAACCTTCATGCGATGTTCTTACTGTGGATTTAAGCACATCCAGACAGAGCAAACATTTTAAGGTAAGGCAGAAGAAACCACCTAACTTCAGATGCTTTTTTTGACCCACAGAATTATAAAAACGCGTTCTTATGTCATACGCTAGAAGAACTACAGTCAATATTCTGCATCTTAAGAAGATAATAAATACGTTTATTTTCCACTGACACATTCTCCTTCAGTTTTCAATCATTTATTTAACGACAACCGACATAAAATGGATTATTTCGAGTTAATTATATAATCATTTATTGCACTCTGACATCACTATTGGGAAATAAACTGATTTATTAATAAACGCTTGCACTGCTGGGTTATTAGGTCTATCGGGTGGATTAATAAATAAATGTGCTACTTTGAACAATCTTAATTCATATCACATAACAATAAGATGACAAAACATACACTACCTGACAAAAGTCTTGTTGCCTATCCAAGTTTTAGAAAAAACAAATAACTTGACTTCTAGTTCATTTGGTGACTGGACTGGCCAATCCTGGAGCACCCTGACCTTCTTTGCTTTCAGGAACTTTGATGTGGAGGCTAAAGTATGAGAAGGAGCGCTATCCTGCTGAAGAATTTTCCCTCTCCTGTGGTTTGTAATGAAATGGGCAGCACAAATGTCTTGATACCTCAGGTTGTTGATGTTGCCAATCACTCTGCAGATCTCTCGAAACGCCCCCATACTGAATGTAACCCCAAACCATGATTTTTCCTCCACTAAACTTTTAATTAGAATTTTGGGTCCATGTGGGATCCAATAGGTCTTCTGCTGTATTTGTGATGATTGGGATGCAGTTCAACAGATGATTCATCTGAGAAATCTTCCTTCTGCCACTTTTCCAAATGATCAACTAGAAGTCAAGTTATTATTTGTTGCTCTTACAACTGAGATCGACGACAAGACTTTTGTAGTGTACTTAAAATTTCTGTTCTGTGGCAAAACATGACACTGATTGCTCTTCAGAACATATATAGAAGTTTACTTAACTTTGTCCTGAAAGTGCCAGTAAATAATAAGATATTCTGCTAATAAAACTATTTTTGCAAGAAAAATAGAGCGGTAATTTTCTGATGTCTCTAAGTGAGCTTTATCAGATTTTATGCATGCACAATAAGAAGATTTTTTGGATTTTCTGACATTTGAGTGTGAAAGAGAAACCTTTGAAGAATGTACAGAGAAGCTTTTACATTGAAAATGTGTTTTTAGATATATCGGATTTAGGGGTGTGCGATATGATGGTTTTTGACCATGGCGTGTTTAAATGTCTCCATGATCTGCTTTTGAAGAAATATATTGATATATGAAATATTTGTGGGTGGCACAGTGGCTCAGTGGTTAGCACTGTTGCCTCACAGCAAGAAGGTTGCTGGTTTGAGTCCTGGCTGGACCAGTTGGCAGTTCTGTGTGGAGTTTGCTCTTCTCCCCGTGTTGGCGTGTTTTCTCCACAGTCCAAAGACATGCGGTATAGGTGAATTGGATGAACTAAATTGACCGTAGTGTATGAGTGTCTGTAAATGTGAGAATGTATGGGTGTTTCCCAGTACTGGGTTGCGGCTGAAAGGGCATCCGGTGCGTAAAACATATGCTGGAATAGTTGGTGGTTCATTCCGCTGTGGTGTCCCCTGATAAATAAGGGACTAAGCCGAAGGAAAATGAATGAATGAATAAATGAAATAATTGGTATATTCACCCAATATTGATGTCAGAACATAATAAATTGCATATATATCTCTAATTATTTCATTTATGCTGGATGTCGTTAAATAAATTATTCAATTGCATATTCAATTTATATTTATATTGATTATATTTGTTCACGCGACGCGGTGGCGCAGTGGGTAGAACAATCAACTCCTCCGGGTGCTCCGGTTTCTCCCACAAGTCCAAAGACATGCAGTATAGGTGAATCAGGTAAGCTAAATTGTCCGTAGTGTATGTGTGTGAATGAGTGTATATGGGTGTTTCCCAGTGATGGGTTGCAGCTGGAAGGGCATCCGCTGCGCAAAACATATGCTGAATAAGTTGGCGGTTCATTCCGCTGTGGCGACCCCAGATTAATAAAGGGACTAAGTCGAAAAGAAAATCATTGAATATTTGTTCACTGAATTTCTTAAATGCTCCTGCTTAATACACCTACTGTACCTGAGGAAAATGGTTGTTATTTTGACATATTATGTGTGTTTGTAATGTGAATCTTTGCACTTTGTTTTATCTTTGTCAATAACTAATATAGCAAAAATTCTATCTTCACCCACTTTGGCCTGAATGTCCACCATTCTTCTTTTAATTGATGTCTTGTTACCTTGTAAGGCTTTGTTTTGAAAAGTAAAGCGATTCGATTTGTTGTTCTGCTCAGACAACTTGCAAAATAGTAAAACCAACATAAATAACTGTGATGAAATGATATTAATAATTGTTTCAAATTCCTTCCTAATAATTTTCTATTCCCAATTTAATTAAACGCACTAATTAATTAAATGAACTAAAATAGCCTTCAATAGCATTCATTCTCCAAGCAATTTGTACATGGCGACTACTCTTACCCCAAGCTGCTTTAAGCACACTTTACTTTATAAGATGTACATTTTATCAGATAAATTCCCAGGAAACTCTCATTGTTGGCTCTAAACTCAGTATTTGGGTTGCAGAAATATGAGCAACAATAAACTATGTGAAAGCTTTAGAACAGTTGGATTATATGAGAAACACAGAGGGTGTGACTGGTTGGCGTGGTGACCTACTCGTGCATGTCTGTGGTTTCGGACAGGGCAGGGGTGAGGGCGTACCTCTTCTGTCTCCGCCGACCGGCGCGTGGACCACACAAACTCCATAATGGCTACAAAAACAGCGATTATGAGCCCACATATCAGCACCACGAAAATCCCGCCGATATTATCCATACCAAGACCTGAAGAAAAAAAACAAAACACGGTGAGTAACACACAAAAATGTCCTTTCACACACGCACACACACACACACACATGCACACACACAAACATGCACACACACGCACATACACACGCACACACACACACAGACACACACAGATGAATTGTGTACATAGGTTTTCATTGTTTTTATACTGTACAAACTGTATTTTCTATCCCTAAACCAAACCCTCACAGGAAACTGTGCAGTTTTACTTTCTGAAAAAACTCACTCTGTGATTTAACAGCTTTCTGAGAAACTGAGACATCATAATTCGCCATCTTTTTGTAATACCTGTGTCATAATCATGTCATGATATAATCTGTGTTCTGAAATGTCACAAAAACACGTACACACACACACACACACACACACACACACACACACAGGCACACGCACACAGCAAGATGTACTCTGAAATACTTCGTTCTGTGTGATTTATGAGCTGTTTTCCTCATGAGAACAAAACAAAAAGTCCCCACAATGCCAAAATTGACTGGTATTGCTATACTTGTGGGAACATTTGGTCTCCACAACACAAGGAATACAAGGTCATTCAAGCACGCACACAAACATGCATGCACACACACTTGTGCAGTTATTTTTATGGGGACGCAAGTAGACGTAATGATTTTTATACTGTACAAACTGTATATTTTATCCCACTACTCCTAAGCCCAACCTTTTTAGGGAAAAAAAAATCAGCATTTTTACATTTTCAAAATACTTAATTCTGTTTGTTTTATGAGCAGTTTTCCTCATAGGGACCAAAACAAAAAGTCCCCACAATGCCAAAATTTACTGGTACTGCTATACTTGTGGGAACATTTGGTCTCCACAACACAAGGAATACAAGACCATTCAAACATGGCCACACACACAAAAAGCAGCATTTTTAGATTTTCACAATACTTAATTCTGTGTGATTCACGAACCATTTTCCTCACGGAAACCAAAACTGTCCCACAAGGCAAAAATTTACTGGTATTGCACACTGACCAAATCTCCCCACAATGTAAAGAATACAAGGTCCCACACGCACACACACAATTACACACACACTGTGGATCTGATTAGAGATTTGCATACCTGCAGGATTCCAGAGGGATCCTATTAATGTAGATGGAGATGTAGGTGATGTATGTGGGTGTAGGCGGCATTCCTATGAGTTTTCATAAGCGGAAGCATGAAGTCTGAACTGACTTTATTTTTAGTTTTTAAATGCAAGTCTGAACTGATTTGTTTCAATGAGCTAAATGGGGGAAAAATGCAGGACCATCCATGCATGCTTGTGAAATAACATCTGTAGATTTACTATGTGTATTATTGAATTATATTAGGAAGCATAAGCATCACACAAGTATAGGAAAACTATTAAAATCTGTGAACAAGACCTGAATTAAGCAAAGTGTGTAAAGACATGTGCCACTTTATGTATACAATAAAGGGAATGTTTCGTAATTCCAAATTAACAGGATATTATTTGTTAGATTTTTACGTAGTTATTATTAACTCATTATACTTTTTAAATATATATTTTTAATAATGTTTAATAACCTTTTTTCTCATTTTTATTATCATTATTGTTGCATTATTTTATTATGACAAAATTATTATAACAATCATTACTAAATCTAAAATAATAAAAACGTGAAACTAAAATAATACTTGTTACTTAAAATAATTTTTAAATATAATTTTACATTTTTACTTAATTATTTTTTATAACTAATACTAACATTATACTAATACTAATATTTTTTATTAAATAGAATTGCTAAAAAACAAATTCTACTAATCTATCTAACTATACAGTAATATACAAATATTATTATTAATAATAGTAATAATATTATTAATGATAATACTGATAATAATAATAATAACAATAATAATAATAATAATAATAATAATATAGTTTTTCCCACAATAATAACAAATTCTAAAAATAAAATGATAATAATATTAAAACATTCATTTTAAAAATGCTATTTAATCCCATCAAAATAGCACAGATCTTAGCTCATCATTAAAATCTGGCTCAATTTCAATTACCAATGAAAATGAAAGTCAAGCACTTTGAGAGTAATTAAATTAATAGAATAATACAATTAATACTCATGCCTCATGAGTCCACGCAAAATATTGAACAACATATTTGTGCTCATTATAAATGCTGCAACTTATGCGCAAATCCTGTTTGTTTACAGCTTTTTTAAATAGAAGTTATTATAAGTAACATAAAATGTCAGCCCCAGACTGTTAAAAATGTTCCTTCGTGTTTTATTTAAATGACAAAAATGTCAGCTTTATCTTAGATGACCTTAAGCCAAGTCAATTAAAGTCAGATTTTCAGTTTTGGGTGAACTATCCTTTAATTTCCTCACAAAGCAACACAAATCGTGTGCGTGCGCAAGAACAGCAGTGCTGAATCACAAAATACAGAGCTCATATTATCTGACATTTTCTCGCCGACCTGTAAATAACCCTAAGAGACTGTAAATGTCACTATCTGGTAAAAAAATACAAGCTTTTGTGAGCCACACCAGAGAAATCACATGCTTGTACAGGCCTGTGCACACTAAAACAGCTATATTTTCCTTCCATTCCCCCTGGGCTAGTGCGAGTCTACAACACAGAGAATGCAAATATCACCAGACCACATAAATAAACACTCTCGGTGTTGGCAGAACTGCGAGGCATCTGTCATTCCCAAACAGACGGATGTAGTGCTTCCTATATGCAATATTATAACAATATAGTGAACGACAGGGAATCAAATATGCTCACCGCCACTGTTTGTCTGCTTAGAGTCAAGCACATTTCTTATATTGAACTCAAATGGATTTGTTTGAAGAGCAAGATATATTTAAGTAGGAAAGATAAGGCTACTGTAGGCAAACAGATACACAGCACACAAACATCCATGCTTTTTTATGACATTCAACACTGAAAAAAATGATTTTTTGATGCTTGTTGAAACTACTTATTAAAAATGAGCTGAATCAACACAATTCTTGAGGTTTTTTTTGAGGGACGACTTAATTGTTTTGTGCTCAATCCACTTAAATTATATTCTAGTATGCACTTATACTATATATTATATATGTACACTCACCGGCCACTTTATTAGGTATACCTGTCCAACTGCTCGTTAATGCAAATTTCTAATCAGCCAATCACTTGGCAGCAACTCAATGCATTTAGGCGTGTAGACATGGTCAAGACGATGTGCTGCAGTTCAAACCGAGCATCAGAATGGGGGGAAAGGTGATTTAAGTTACTTTGAACATGGCATGGTTGTTGTTGCCAGACTGGCTGGTCTGAGTATTTCAGAAACTTCTGAACTACTAGGATTTTCACGCACAACCATCTCTAGGGTTTACAGAGAATGGTCCGAAAAAGAGAAAATATCCAGTGAGCGGCAGTTCTGTGGGCGCAAATGCCTTGTTGATGCCAGAGGTCAGAGGAGAATGGCCAGACTGGTTCAAGCTGACAGAAAGTCAACAGAAACTCAAATAACCACTCGTTACAACCGAGGTATGCAGAAGAGCATTTCTGAACGCTGCTAATGGAAGCAGCAGAGCTCATTAATATTCATGACTCTTCCAAATATGGTCAAAACTGAACTTTTCATTCTAGGGGCATTTTCTGAGGTCCTAAATAAGCTTTTAAAAACACACGCGCCCAACCCACGCACGCACGCACCCACACACACATTGGATCTGATTAGCGATCTGCATACCAGCAGGATTCCAGAGGGATCCTATTATTTTTCATGAAAACCTTTGAACTTACCTGCCGCATACCTACTTTGTAGATATCAGAGAACAACTGAACTCATTTAATCAACTCTATGCCACCTTTAATGTATCGGAGGTAGGCATATTTGGATGCAGAGATTGTCTTTGTCACTGAATCATTAATTAAATCAAGTGACTGTCATTATGAACAGTTCACCGAATCCAAGACTCGATTTGTTTAAAAGCGCAGATTCATTCATCAGTAAAACCGCTGTGTTTGCTTTGTTTGTAATAATGAGAAGATTCGCGAGTGTGCCAGCTCAGCACAGAATAAAAATAAATTGGGCTTATTGAGCATGATTGGATTCTAACTTTATAGCCTTTATAATGCTTGCCCATTGCTTTAAAGAAAACAAAAGATGTGCCTACCATTGACAACACTTGCTTAATGCTGCAAAAACATATTTTAATAAATAGAAATTTTAAATGCGCATGCACACACACACACACACACACACACACACACACACA
>CAIGQW010054307.1:3187555-3197762 GCA_903798125.1 Danio choprae
CCTTATTCAGTCACAAGATGCCGTCAAATACGCAAAGCTGACAGAAAAGAAAACAGCTGATGGAGTATACACTAACTTGCTCCTTATTCAGTCACAAGATGCCATTAAATACGCAAAGCTGACAGAAAAGAAACAGCTGATGGAGTATACACTAACTTGCACCTTATTCAATCACAAGATGTCATCAAATACGCAAAGCTGACAGAAACGAAAACAGCTGATGGAGTATACACTAACTTGTGCCTTATTCAGTCACAAGATGGAGTCAAATATGCAAAGCTGACAGAAAAGAAAAGAGCTGATGGAGTATACACTAACTTGCACACTATTCAGTAACAAAACCAGATGAATAGAGCATAGACTAACCTGCGTAATATTCATTCACAAGACGGTGACAAACAGTCAAAAACCACGGTGTGACAGACAAGCAGATACATATGATTGGGGATGTAAGTATATGGATTTGATCACATTCACTAAAGATCAAAGTTATTTGAAGTTCCCGGATGAGCCTGTGTTATTCAATGGTTGTTATCTCAGAATAACATAACTTTGAATGTTGCAAATGATCAATCCGAATCGAGTACTTCAGACAGCTGTGTGATAACTTTAGTAAATGCTCTTTGCGTTAGCATGAACTAACAATGAACAACTTTATTGTCATTAACTAACATTAACTAACATGAATACATATTGTAATAAAACATATTGTTCATTGTTTGTTCATGTTAGTAAAACATTATCTAATGCAACCTTATTATAAAGTGTTACCACCATTATATCTCAACTGAAGCCTTTCTTTTCAGATACTATTCCAGACCACCATACTCACCCAAAGGCATGCCGATGCCATAGCCCTTGGTGTCCAGCAGGCCTCCTATCTGCGTGAGGTTGCAGTTGAGGCGTCGGTGGTACTCGTTCATGGTGCTCTCCAGAAGAAAGGCGTACCTGGAGTTTAAAACCCGAGCGATGCCCTCCTCCGTGCTCTTCACAAACACGCTGGGCTGCTTGGAGTACATGTAATTCCACATGCGCTGATACGTCTGATAGCGCGAGTTCTGAGGGCGCAGAGAGGGTTTGTTATCAAAGATGAAAGTCATTGAAAAAAGACAAAGAGAGTAATTGACATAGTATTGGAGCAACCCAGGCTCATTCTGAAAACGTACCGCTATACACATTTCTGGAGAGCGCCAAATACGTCCCAGGAGGTACGTTTTTTTGCAGTTTTTGCTTTCGGGAATCCACCAGAGGCCACAGTGTATGCTTTTTGAGATCTCAAATTTATCTCGCTACTGCCATTTGCGCCTGCTTTTCTTGCGTCCACCAGAGGCCACTGTTAACTGACTGTCGACTGACTGACTGACCGATTGACTGACCGATTGACTGACCCACCCTCCTCCTTCCCTAAACCCAACCAAAAAATTAAAAAAGCAGTCCAGAAAAAGAAAAGCCCTCACCTGATTTTTACCACGTTTTCAGATTTTACCACATTCTCACCCTGTTATTTACTTGTTTATTTTATTTTTTGGCTTCTGTTTTTGTCTTACGCGCTTTCTAGAACTGTTCCTCACCGGACTCGAACCCCGTCGTCATGGTCAACTCCTCTCTGCGTTTCAAGTCTGCCAACTTACGACGCGAGCCACTGAGCAAACTGGTGATTGCAGGAAAGCCGCCCATACAGACGTAAGCGGTCAGCTGGTAAGCGCGAAAAGGAAAGGCATCATACCACCCCGTAGCGTTTGTTTTAAAGACAAAATGCAGCCATACGTACTTCTAGCTACATAATTTGCGATCTCCAGAAATGTATATAGGGCTACATTTTCAGAATGAGCCTATGTTGGATTGTAGGGTGGCGAAAAAAAATAAATCAAAGGCAAAATTATATTTGTGCAATTCCAATGTTATGGATGTGACATTTGCTGTAAAAAATCAAAACATAAATTCACATAGAAAGTATACCTTGACATTATATAACATCTGTTCATATTTTCCGAAACAGCTAACCACAGAGTTATGGGATCAGAAAAATATCAATCTGTAAACATTTTTTTTGGAAAATAAACATGCGTATGGATGTGACAGATGTAAAATTGCCACTTGTGTGACTTTGTAAATATTTTTAAACTATTATATTTAATTTCCTGTAAACTTACACACACAAAAAATGTAGAAACGGTTTCGCTATTTTGGTGAAAACTTATTTTTTTGTTCGTGGCAAGGTTGACATTTTCATGGACTCATTTGCTGTGACATGAGGACAGGTGGATGAATAAAGAGGCCTTATATTGGCAGCCATTGAGAGTGAACTAGATTAAGGTAACAGATCGAGAGAAAGCGAACATTTAGACAAATAATACATGATTAATGTAATAGGGGAAGTGAACTTGGCCTCGGGTGTGAATATGGATGTGGCTGTGAGTCAGTAGGCCAACTGCTTACTGCCATAAACAGGACATGATGCATTATGACATCAGTCAAAGCACTTGCACAGACTAGTCGATCAATAATAGCACTAATTAAAGCACTTAAAAGACTAGTCGTGTGTCACATTACTTTAGATGCACTTCTCATATGTGAAGAATCTAACTAAGGATCTGAGAATCCTTGTAGCAAACTTACGTGTGTGTTGCTTGAAGAAAGCAACCATTAACTTGTGTTGTGTTTTATTTTCATTTGTGTATATTCATTTATTCTTCATTTAATTATTTTATTTAATCATATTATCATTAGTCATGTATATAATTATCATTATATCATTTTATTAATGATTTGATTATTATAAATTATTATTTGTCATTTTATTATGTTTTTTATATTTTATTATTACTATTTTCCTATAATTATTGCGCTATTATTAATTCTTTTTTCCATATTGTTTTAATCTTATGACTGTGTGGATTCAAGCAACACTTCAAGAGTCAGAGATAAGATAATGTCTCCATTTCAAGGTCTGTATTGTCTCTGGACAATGTTGTGATGCAGTCATTTTTCATTGTTGTTGCTTGTGGTATAACACTTGTTGGATTTATCCTGGTCAGATGAAGTATAGACATTAAAACATACGCAACTACGATTATTCAATAAACGTTTTTATCATCATTGCTTTGTCTCCTGCTTCTGCTCTCCTCTGTCTTTCTCAATCAACTCCTTTATTGATAGGAGACTGTTAATTCAGTTGAACACTGGTCAACAGTTTTGGGTATTGAGCGGCTCTGCTGGCTTGTTGTCTGGATACCCAGAGAAACAGACATTTTTTGACGGGATCTGGCATCAGGGGCTAGATCTTATTTATCTGGCATGGAGAGTGTGATCTAACATATGTTTGGTGAGAAAATTTGTTTTTTGTTATGGTATAGTTTTTCAATATGCATTTTAAATGATTTATATTACACTAAAAATATTATGTTTGCAGTTTGTTCAAACTACGTATTTATAATTAGCTGAAACAACACAATTATTGAGTTTTTTTCAGGGACAACTTAATTGTTTTATGTTCAATCCACTTAAATTTGTAAAAACTAGTAAGTTAACATAATTCCTTCATGTTGTCTCAACACAAAATCGATTGTGTGGAACCCAGCATTTTTTGCAGTGTAGATAACCACTGTGTCACGCTCGGGTCATGAAGGCACAGGAACACGGGATTAAACGAAACACGAATTTATTAACAAACACTTACTACATACAAGGCACTGGAAGATACAGGAAACTCTGGGAGGACACGGGGTGACAACAGCATGGACAGACCAACACGTAGACAATACATCGGAGCATAGACACTACAATACCGGACCATGAATGCAACAAACAGAAGGGTATAAATACACGAGGGCTAATGGGACAGATGATACACAGGGGTGAGAAACAGGTGGAATAAATGAACACTAAAAACGGCGGGAAAACAGAACAAAGGAATCACATGACAAGGGAAAAAGCACATGGAACCCAACAACAGAAACAGACACCTGACACACTGAGCTACAGACTAGTTGGCTACTTTTCCGGGGAAAATTTGTAGCGCATAAATGATCTACACTGTAAAAGACTCTTGCTGACTTAACTTTTTTTAGATGAATCAAATAAACTTTTCTAGTTATCTCAACTTACATAAATCGAACTGACTAAAAACATTAAGTTAAGCTTTGTACAACTTTTTTATTTATTAAAATAAGTTAAAGCAACGTAAAAATATTTGTTGTCTTTACTTGTTGTCATTAAATATTTTACAGTGTACAGTATTTACAGTTGTCTACAAGCAAATCCAGAAGGAATGGTTTGGGGTTAAATCTTTGTGAAATTGATTGAATTGAATTAAAGGGTTAGGTTAGGGTTAGGGTTAATATTATAAACTTATTTGATGAGAATCAGTGCATTTATTTTGTGATAAGTAGTTGTCAGCATATACTGTATATCGGACTAAAGTTAATACATTTTAATTAACCAAAAAGTGCACCTAAAAAGGGATTGGATCGGATTGGGGACATTAATTAGCATTGATGATATTTATATTTGCACTACCAATCAAAAGCTTGGGTTATTATTTTTTGATGCATTAAATCAATCAAAGGGGCGGCATGGTGGCTGAGTGGGTAGCACTGTCACCTCACAGCAAGAAGGTTGCTGGTTCAAGTCCCAGCTGGGCCAGTTGGCATTTCTGTGTGGAGTTTGCATGTTCTCCCCGTGTTGGCGTGGGTTTCCTCCGGGTGCTCCGGTTTCCCCCACAGTACAAACACATGCGGAATAAGTGAATTGGATTAACTAAATTGGCCATAGTGTATGGGGGTTTCCCAGTACTGGGTTGCAGCGGGAAGGGCATCCGGTGTGTAAAACATATGCTGGAATAGTTGGTGGTTCATTCCATAAGGGACTAAGCCGAAGGAAAATGAATGAATGAATGAAATCAAAGATCACACTAAAGAAATTTATAAACTCATGAAAGATACGCATTTCAAATAATTGCTGTTTTATTCTAAGTTTCTATAATAAATAAAAAAATAAAAATAAATACACATATACGGTTTTTTGAAAAATGACAAACAAATAAAAATAAAAATAATTAAAACTAAAAGAATTATTCTAGAGCACCAAATCAGCATTCAGTGACTCTGAATATGAACCAAAAGAGACAAGTAATGACTTCATAAAATTCTCCTTTTCCTTCACAGGAATAAATTACACTTGAATAGAAACTCTAAATAAGCAAAAATAAATACAGCTTTGGTCGGAAGAGAAGATACTTCTTTTAAAAACTTCTTTCAAACCTTCCTGACCCAAAACTTTTAATAAGTACTGTACATAAACTCAGTTGGTTTTATAAAAAAAATATATATTTCTAATATTTATTTCTAATAACTGATTTCTTTTATCTTTGCCATGATGACAGTACATAATATAATATTTTAATAGATATTTTTCAAGACACTAGTATTCAGCTTAAAGTGACATTTACGGTTTATATAGGTTAATTAGGCAAGTTAGGGTAATTAGGAAAAAACCTATTGCTTAAGGGGGCTAATAATATTGACCTTAAGATGGTATTAAAACAATTAAAAACTGCTTTATTCTAGCCAAAATAAAACAAATAAGACTTTCTCCAGAAGAAAAAATATTCTAAGAAATACTGTGAAAAATTCCTTGCTCTGTTAAACATCATTTGGGAAATGTTTGAAAAAAAGAAAACTAAATTCACAGGAGGGTAAATAATTTTGACTTCAACTGTATTAATATCAATGAATACTTGTAGATGGTAAGAGCAGAGTATGTGTAGAACTTTGCGAACGAACTGAGTTTTATTTCTGAGGAAATCTGAAGTTCTGCCTGCACAGATTCTATGTGGGCCTGCATATGAGTCACCAGTCCAACGACTGCCGTAAACAGGAAGTGATGCAATATGACATCACACTAGCACAAATTGTAAGCCAGTGAAACTAATCTCACACACACACACACACAAACAAGGACATGCGTACCATAAAGAAGGTCATAGTGCTTCCTCCTTGAATTGTCCCATACTGGATGTTGGTCTGATCGGCCAAGTCTTCAGCGGATTCGATTGGCACCTCCATCCTCTGAACCGTCAGAAAAGCTGCAAGGTTTGCAGTGTATGAGGAAATGATGATCAGCGTGAATGCCCACCTGTGCCATACACACACAAACATGTTATTGTTGTTGAGAAATATTATGTACATACTTTAGAGACAGATGTTGTCATTAGACTGGTGTGTGAAAATATGCTGACACGTAAAAACAAGACTCCACACAAATAACCACAAATATATGTCAAATAGATGAACCCGGTTTGATCAAATGCAAAATAGAAAGCTATTAAAAATGAATTAATATGGATATAGTGTTTGCTAATTGAGTAACATAAGGTATGATGATTATAATAAATCAAATAAAAGAGACAAAAATGTAATGTGTACATCATTGGGTAGCACTTTAGTTTAAGCACCAATTCATTCATTTTCCTCCGGCTTAGTCCCTGATTATCAGGGGTCACCACAGCGGAATGAACCGCCAACTATTTCTATATATGTTATACGCAGAGGATGCCCTTCCAGCCGCAACCTGGTACTGGGAAACACCCATACACTCTCACATTCACACACACTCATACACTACGGCCAAATGAGTTCATCCAATTCACTTATAGCGCATGTCTTTGGACTGTGGAGGAAACCAGAGCACCCGGAGGAAACGCACACTAGCATGAGGAGAACATGCAAACTCCACACAGAAATGCCAAATGGCCCAGCCGGGACTCGAACCAGCGACCTACTTGCTGTGAGGCGACAGTGCTAACCACTGAGCCACCGTGCCGCCCCCTAATCACCAATTCTCACTATTAAATAGTGGCTTATTATCTGCTCATTATTAAGATATTGGTTGTTTATTAGTATTTATAAAGTGCAAATTAGTAGAGAAACATTTGGCAAAGCCCTGAAAAGTCATGTGAAATAAGAACTAACTGCAATCTAAATCAAGTAATTTTAGCACGCCAAAGTCAAATTTATGCATATAAAATATATTTTCACAACAACAAAATTGTGGCTAGTGAAAATGGCGAGTGGCTAGTAATGTTAAAAGACTACTAGCCACAGTGGCTGGTGATCAAAAAAGTTAATGTCAAGCCCTGATTATAGAGGTTTCACGACAGTCTTATGAACATTCGCATCAAGTAGGGTTACCAATAAACCTATCATTTGTTTTTAAAAATCAAAAGACGAAATCTTCCCGACGCCAAACTTTCCAACGGAAGTGCTCATTAGTTTTGCTACAAACGCTGATTAACGACGACTAAGGATTTTCAGTAGGAGGTTTGAGAGCCCTTCAAACACAAGCATGTGAATCACGTCCAGATGAAGGAAGTCTTCAAAAGTCTTCAGCGAAAGAGCTTTCAAGAGAGCCATGAAGAACTGAAAACTTTTCTCAAGTGGCCGCCCTCAAAAAACGCACAAACACGCAGATTAGTTACATGTCATTTAGTAAAAGCTCTTTATCAAAAATTTAAGTAGACCAATTGCAGACACGCGTCCCCTAGAGCATCCCAGAGACAGCGAGCAGATAGACGAGCGCTTTTCTGGGTCACCCCTATGTGAGATTAAAGTTGCATCTATTGTGCTTATTCACACCACAGATGATTAAACGCTCAGCTTCCGCCGCATGCACAGATCAAATCATTTCAATTCCACTGTTGCTCCTCCTGAAAGTGTCTGACTCAAATGACCCCAACAGCAAGACGCAGGACACAAATTGAAAAGATGGAACCGAAGACGACTTGACTTGATAACAAAAACTGCACAATGAAGCGAGATAGAAAGAAGCTTCGTGAGATGAGGTGAGAGACTAATCTGAAAATACACTGATGCTGTATGTCTGTACACAAAACAAACATGCCCAAACAACGTCAACACACTTTACACTTGCAATACGTGAGAAAAGACTGTTAATGGTCTCTTTGGACAGAACAGATTTTCGGAGCATGTTAAATTGAAATCATGCGTCCCCATGTGTGAAAATGTGCCTTGCAGAATAATTTGCACACAGAGTAGGTCATTTTTTACTTGCTTCTCCAATAGCAATCAGAATGAAAATCTAACTTGATGTTGGATTAAAGGCCTCACGGTGGCGCAGTGGGTAGCACGTGCGCCTCACAGCAAGAAGGTCGCTGGTTCGAGCCTCGGCTGGGTCAGTTGGCGTTTCTGTGTGGAGTTTGCATGTTCTCCCCATGTTGGCGTGGGTTTCCTCCGGGTGCTCCGGTTTCCCCCACAAGTCCAAAGACATGCGGTATAGGTGAATTGGGTAAGCTAAATTGTCCGTAGTGTATGAGTGTGAATGGGTGTGTGTGGATGTTTCCCAGTGATGGGTTGCAGCTGGAAGGGCATCCGCTGCGTGAAACATATGCTGGATAAGTTGGCGGTTCATTCCGCTGTGGCGACCCCAGATTAATAAAGGGACTAAGCCGAAATGAAAATGAATGAATGAATGAATGTTGGATTAAAGAGGTGATCTTGGTGTTGATCAACTTTTATGTACATTTTAGTCATACCTGTTAAAACCACTCCTAACAATTGGCTCTGTATATATATATTCTTAGGCTATATATAAGTCTTAGGCTATTAGTATTTTCACAAAAAAAGATTTAAAGTCAATTATTTCTATATTTTTCTGTAGCATGTCAGTTTGAAATATCAAGTTACATTTCCAAACATGGTTTTTGCCATTAATTGTAATTCTACAGTGAGATTATTGTCTGCACAAGGGGTCTGACAAAAGGCAGTGCTCCACACAGAGATCTGATCTGATCATCATGCAGTCTGTCTGGAATGACAAGAAGAAACAAAACAAACTGAGACAAACTCAATCCAGAAGATTTGAGATGCTTCAAAAAACCTACCTATATATACATACAATATAACTGATCTACTGTCAGTTCATTACATCTTAAAGATAATGACAATTCTGACATTTTCACATGCATTTGTAATGTAATGACGGCGACGCGGTGGCGCATTGGGTATCACAATCGCCTCACAGCAAGAAGGTCGCTGGTTCAAGCCTCGGCTGGGTCAGTTGGCGTTTCAGTGTGGAGTTTGCATGTTCTCCCCATGTTTGCGTGGGTTTCCTCCGGGTGCTCCGGTTTCCCCCACAAATCCAAAGACATGTGGTATAGGTGAATTGGGTAAGCTAAATTGTCCGTTGTGTATGTGTGTAAATATGGGTGTTTCCCAGTGATGGGTTGCAGCTGGAAGGGCATCTGCTGTGTAAAACATATGCTGGATAAGTCGATGGTTCATTCCGCTATGGCGACCCCAGATTAATAAAGGGACTAAGCCGAAAAGAAAATGAAAGAATGAATATAATGTAATGACAGTATTTGTGACAGTGATTGTTTGTTAGAAAAAGAATATAAATGAAATGAACAAAAATATATATTTTTGGTGTTTTAAAAAGTGCAGAATAATTAGGTTTGCTTATCATTAGTATAAGACATTTATGTATTTATTATAAAAGAGCCAGGATAAAAGAAAAAAAGAGACAATTTGTAACATTTAAATGATCATGTTGTTAAAACTATCAAACATTAAAGAGAAACAATACAGAGTTTAAAGCTGTTAAGATTCAATCTTTAAAACTAGCGTTTTGTCTCATTTAAAAACCTCCCTCACTGTTATTTTAAGATGATTGTACTATTATAGGTTTCTTTTTATATTTTTAAGTTATTTTTATTTTCATAAATATATAATAAATAGGTTTTATAAATAAATAAATAAATAAATAAACATATGTACTTAATTATTAAAATGTTTTTTGGGATTTGGAATCAACTGTAATGTATTTAAAGCTGAAACAACAACAGATTTTTCCATTTTCTTTCTTTTGTCTGTTGATTTCATTTATTATTTTATTTCAGGCAACTTCCCTAAAGTGTTTAAATAAATGTACTTACTATATATATATATATACAATATATACTTTAAAATATTATACTTGTGCATATACATTAGTTTTGTCAGTACTGAAGCCTATTCTGGAGCTATTCTAACAAAATAACTTACAATAATGGTTCAAAAATTAGTAGCCCAAATGTATATGTTATAGAAAAATATTAAATAAAAATGTCAAAAATAGCAAAATTCAAGAGAAACAAAAAATATAGACAATTTTGTTGAAATGTTGTATATATATATATATATATATATAT
>CAIGQW010054307.1:3226043-3236254 GCA_903798125.1 Danio choprae
GAGAGAGAGAGAGAGAGAGAGAGAGAGAGAGAGAGAGAGAGAGAGAGTTTTTTTTAAAACAGCACATAGATTTTGCTTTTCGCTGTTAGGAAAGACTTTAACCACAAGTAACATCTTGGTATTTACCTTACTGAACACTTTAATCTGTATATAATTAGGAAGTGTACTGTATCAATCGCACGAGCTATTCTGTAATTCCGGTAAAACGCGCTATTCTGATGATGCGCATGCGCGTTTTCGGTTGTTGAAAACAAGCGCGAAGTTCAGCTCTCCAACAGTCCGGCGTCGCGAGCGTTTAACAGTACAGTCATACGGAAAATCAGCAATGTTTTCCTCACAGCATTATAAACTGTTTTTTTCTGTCCAACAGTTAGTATTGGGAGGCAGCATAGGTTTGCCGCAGTTAATAGACCATTCCTACGGTGAGCTGAGGTGAGTTTGCCAGAATTTTCTCAAGCACTTTGTCAGCACTGTATTATAAATATTTAAAATTGACCGTTGTAAATGAGTAGTTATTGTATACAAGTTATTTATAGTATATAATGTATGTATTTATGACCAGTGTTATATTCTGGTGAACAAAATAATTTAATATTAACAATTTATGGTTTTAAATGTACATTTAAAGAGGTAGTGAGAGCCCATAAAAATAAAATGTATAGCATTTATTTATTTATTTATTTATTTATTTATTTATTTATTTATTCATTCTCTCAAAGTTTTGTATTAACTTGGCTGATGTAGGCTAGTAACCTTTATTCTACAATAGTGTCCTAGCCTAGCCTACATACAATTTCAGCCCTCTCTAAAAAGACAGCTTTAACAAACCATGTTTTCCCAATCACTTTGAATATATGACTAGTTAAAAAATTCTGAAAATCATGTAAAAAACAGAAGTGGATGCCTGAGTGTCATTCAACATAATAATGAGACTAACAGAGTAAAACAAAATTACTATGCAGCATACTATCCCACATTCATAGTAAATTCAAGTGCAATATTTACATAATCAAAAAAGATTTGGTTTTTAAATAGATCCATTGATACAGCAGACACAGAGTTTTTTGCAAATATCAGCCGCTCCCTACGGGTTTGGGATAACCCTCATCCATAAATAAATAGTAATTTACTGAAGGCAATATTCAACCCAGCTAGAATTTCCTTCAACATAAGTGGTGCCCATTGGGAACGTTCAAGGAAAACATTACAATTTGGCTCAAAATGTTTTAGAAAACTTTTTTAGGCTGCCATTGAGTATCATGGCTTTTGCCTTGTCTGTTAAATCAATCAGTTCTTGTGATTTCTCACCTACTGGCAAGTGGATAATCTCAAGAGGGTTTTGTTATGTGTTAAAGTTAATAAAACACAACAGGTAACTGTGAGGTTGGTTTTAGGCTTGTGGTAGGTGTAAACGTTACTAAAACACAATAGGTTGGACTCCATGTCATGTACAAGACATTAAATAAATCAACGAAGTCTCTAGGAGGTTTGTACAGCCCACTTGGAGCTGATCTGCCCATTTGGAGCTGGCTCCGACCTCCGTTTATATCCATCTTGCTGACGCCGTCCAACTCCACCTATCAAGACACCCATTCACTTTTTCCAGAGATTCCCACATGCCTTTGAAGATTTATAACCTAAATTCTAAAACCTTCCAAAGTTCATGTGCATATCAAGAAAAGCTGTGAAGTGTCCTTGTTCTGCCACTGACCCCTTTAGTAGCATCATGTGCTTTTGGTTCCTCCTGAGGCTGCTTGTCATATAGCGTATAAATCCAGGTATGATAGATAACACGAATGTCTTTGAAGGGCTCGATAATGGCAAGTGTCTTTCATCTTTAGTCTGGTTCTCAATTAGATTGCTGACAATGCGAATCTGACAAGATGATGCCCTTATTTCAAACGCACACTTAATTTTAGAGACTGCTACTGAAAGCCATCACTCAATCAACAGCCATCGAGGAATCTGGTATGCATTTGCAGTATTGCCTGGAGGTTGTCTGCATTTGCTCCTGTTCTTGGGGGGGGAAAGCTTGCCAGAGATTAATAAAAGGCTGAGATTGAATTTGAAAGTTCAAATGGGCCGTTTCATAAAAATAACTTTTTTTCATTTTTATTATACTTTTAGAAAAGATGCACATCAAAAATCTTTATGATACTATAATGATGCTCAAACACGGTGCATTACTAAATGAAAACATTCAGACTAAATGTAAATCAACTCATCTTCGTTCACACTCATATTCATGCATCTTTAGACTCTTTTACGCTCTTAGCATAATTGCTGCCTCGCTGCAAAGTGCGCTCTGGCTTCCCTCCAAAATCCAAAAATAAAAGCAAATAAAAAGATGCATGTTAAACAAATCTATAAACGGTTGAAATATTTGCTAATTACTGAGACGATAAGAAACAACACATTTCGACAGTCTCAAATCTTATCTCGTGTGATTCAATTTGCCTTTCAAGGTCAAATGCTTTAGCCTACTTCACTTTAAGTTTTTAACAGTCGTATTAAATTCCCAAGCTCACAACAGAAGCATATGCGACCTCAAAACAAGGACATAATCCACCTCGTCCACAATGATGATGATAAACGGCATGGATGTGCTCTGCATCTGCGATGAGCTGGTCAACGGCCAGGACTGCCATCGCTGTAACTCGATGAAAGTGGGTTAAAGGGTAGTGTGTCATTGGTAAAAGAGGGAAAAAAAGGCCTTTGTTTACCATTGTGGTGAGGATGTACTTGTAGAAGGCTGAAGTCATTCCTAATTCTGAGGCCTAAAAACATGGAGAAAAAGCAGACGTATGCTATATTAGAGTGAAAACAGACAAATCTGAATTGTAAGCATCCTTGATCAGGTTTTCAGACAGTGGCATCATTCAGAAATCATTCTACACTGCTGATTTAAACCCACTAATCATTATTTATAATAATATAAAGACACTTTCAGACTCAACCTTTATTGTAACAAAAAGCAATTGTAAAATCGCATTTCTAAATCTCCTAAAATATCTGGCATTCAGCTCTTGCCCAGCAGGCACAGGACGTCACATTGACATTGTACCGCAATGTCGTGGGGACGTTGCATTTTGGAAATGAAAATTTGGTTGACGTCAGTATCCAACGTCAATGACCTAATGCCAATGTCAATGTCCAACCTAAAATCAACCAAATATCAGCGTCTAATGATGTTACAGCTTGACGTTGTGTGGACGTTACCAATATGACGTCTATCAGACGTTGGATTTTGGTTGCCATACCAGATGAATAAATGTTAGTATTTGACATCAATATGATGTTAGTTTAAGATGTATTTTGGTCACTTTCCAACACAACCTAAAATCAATCAAATATCAACATCATTTGATGTCATTATTGGACGTCAAAATAATGCTGTCCTTAGACGCTGGCTAGACATTGAATTTTGGTCACCTGACGTCACAACCTAAATCTAACCTAATATTGACGTCTTATGACGTTGTGTGCCTGCTGGCTGTTTTCTACAGTCTGCATCCATTTTTGCATTACTTTTGCATGCCACTATTGGTTGGATATGTGCGTATGCAAACATTGGCCAGATTTTTTATTTTCTTTTTATTTCAACTGATTTTTTTATTTCACTTTAAGCTATTAAAAAGAAACATTGTCATGTAAAAAAGTGTTAAAGGGACACTGCACTTTTTTAGAAAGAGTTTTAACATTTTCAAATCCTTTCAGCCGATCTCTGGGTCCGGCGGGTGCACTTTTAGCTTAGCTTAGCATAAATCATTGAATCAGATTAGACCGCTCAAAAAAAAGTGCAAGTTTTAATAATTAGTACATAGATAATTAGTTTTAGTAATCGATTCAACTACAAAATAGTCAAGCTTTAAACTGGATATAAGTTATAGAAACCCTTTTTTGACATTTTTGAGATGCTAATGGTCTAATCCGACTCAATGACTTATGCTAAGCTAAGCTAAAAGTGCTTTTGCAAGACCTGGAGATCAGATAAATGCTTTAAAAATGCTGAAAAACTCAACTGTTTAACTCGTAGTTGTAAAATGTGCCTACAGTTTTTTTATTTGGTCACTCTGATTTACTTAAAGATTTAAATATAAGAAGGTATGTGAAGCATACTGTAGTCTCTCTTCATTAACCAGCATTGTATGGTGAATCTAAGGGGAAGATCTGTCATAAAGGGGTGCAGTGTCATATTTTCTTGTCTTTTCATGACATTTGACACAATGGCAGTGTAGCAACAGCTGATACCATGTACTGTGTGCAATAAAACATACATTGCAAATTCATTTGCCCTTTCTGTCAGAGGACTGGAGTGGGCTACATCCAAAATAGAGAGGTTTACCGTCTGGGATTTGTTGTATTGAGCCACATTCTAGAGACAGCATCGCTAATTTAAATAGGTTGTGTTTGGTTTTTCGCACTTCTATGTTTGGCGTAAACAAGATGTTTTGGTATTTATGAATTTTAAGTCTTCTGCTTTACATTTTATTTGCACTCACAGTCTTGTCACAAACTTGTCCATACTTAATCCAGAACCATAAATCGTTCATTTATATTTTTCTGCAGGTCATTTTGAGGTAATATAAAATGTCAAATTAATATTTGGTGTTCAATTATTCAATGGTATGTCAAGTAGTCACATTAAGTGGGATAATTATGCAGTGGGATGTTGTATCACCCTAAAGTTTCTTTTCCTAGTTTGGGAACCACTGGTATAAACAAATTTTCAGTTCCAGACATTGAAATAAGAACAATAGTGCCATGTGATCTTGACAATAATAATAATAATAATAATAATAATAATAATAATAATAATAATAATAATAATAATAATAATAATAATGTCTCTATATTTGCTGAGAATGTTTTTAAAACATATAACGAAACTAAATTTTACTAAGCGTGTTTCTAAGGGTACCTGACTGGTTTAAGCCTATCATAGTTGAATAAGACATTAAATTTACCAGTAGGTGGCAGCAAGTTCATGTTTTAATAAGTGATTCATTCATTCAATCGTTCATTCGTTCATTTTCCTTCAGCTTAGTCCCTTATTTATCAGGGGTTGCCACAGCAGAATGAACCGTTTTACGGTTTACGCAGTGGATGCCCTTCCAGCTGCAAGCCAGTACTTGGAAACACCCATACACTCTCTCATTCACACACACACTCATACACTACGGTCAATTTAGTTTATTCAATTCACCTATAGCGCATGTCTTTGGACTGTGGGGAAAACCGGAGCACCCGGAGGAAACCCACGCCAACACAGGGAGAACATGCAAACTCCACACAGAAATGCCAACTGGCCCAGCTGGGACTCGAACTAGCAACCGTTTTGCTTTGAGGCAACAGTCCTAACCACTGAGCCACCGTGCCACCATTCATTGAATCGTTCACTTGATCAATTTATTCATTTATAAACTATTTTGAATTGGATCATTGAATCATTGGCTTTACTTACTCATTCAAAACAGATTATCCATAAATATTGCAGTGCTACTCAGAGACATATAAAGGTTCTGCTACAGATTTGTTTGGAGCTATTTTCATTAAAATAAAAAAACATTACATTATGTCTAACATTTAACTCTCTGGATATTTAGTTGTCTTGTATAAGTCTTGTATAAGATCTGTATTAATATTTTAATATTTTGATCACGCTTGCAGAACAATGTATTACAAATATTTGGGAAAAAAAACAATTCAGGGGTATTTTTGTGCTCATAACTTGAATTTTAAGGCCATTCTAACTGAATTCTAATAGGCGTCATTACACAGTTAATGCTTTTAGACTCTTAAGACATTTCTGTTTGTTCTTTTGCAAAGCGAATGACATACTGTATAAATGTCAGCTTAAATATTATTGCAGACTATAAATATTGCTCACCCCCCACCCAAAATCTATATATGTGTTGTTTTAACAGTTTTATACGATTTTTGCCAATTTGTTTTTGATTTACTTCAAATGTTGACTATTCTATATACAGTTGAATCAGAATTATTATTGAATTATTACCCCCCCCCCCCTGTCTATTTTTCTTTAATTTCTGTTTAACGCAAAGATGATGTTTTCAACACATTTCTAAACATAATAGTTGTAATAACTCATTTCTAATAACTGATTTCTTTTATCTTTGCCATGATTACAGTACATAATATTTTACTAGATATTTTTCAAGATACTGGTATTCAGCTTAAAGTGACATTTAAAGGCTTAAAATGGGTTTTAAAAAAATTAAAAGCTGATTTTATTCTAGCCGAAATAAAACAAATGAGACTTTTTCCAGAAGAAAAAATATTATAGGAAATACTGTAAAAAAAATTCCTGAATCTGTTAAACATCATTTGGGAAATATTTAAAAAAGAAATTCACAGGAGGGCTTATCATTTTGACTTTAACTGTATATAATGTTGACTACTGTTAATACAAATGACTACTATATTAACTACTATTAATACAAATTAGTATTCAAAAACACTGGAAATAATTCCATAAAAAATCCGAAAACATGAGCGCACATACCTTCTTTAGTATTAGTATTGACACTGATGCATTGGCATCAATTATAATAGTTGCAACTTTGTCATCCCGGATTTCCTTCAGCAGGGGTGTGGGGTCCAAATTTTCATCCAGCATCCTGACTGAGAGAGTTTCCCGGGATATCAGGAAGTGACGCACAAGCTCCTCCAACCTCAGCAGGCCTGAAGATATAACACAAAACCCCAAATCTTTTAGTTTACCATATTATTACAGGGTTAGGGTTTAAAACTTTAAAGGGCACCTATGATGAAAATTGAGGCCCACCGCAACATGATGTAGGAGTGCAGTTTTCCCTGCCCACCAACTTGATTGACAGGCGCCATGATTCTATAATAACATGTATACTCATCTCCACAGAATTGTTTTTGCAAATAAACTGGAATTAAAATGTCTGTTACAACTCTCTGTGATTTTTAAAACAGAGCATGTCTTTAATAAAGACAGTAAAATCGCTATCTAATTCTTAACCGCTATAATCACCACGGCCACATGGTGTCAGTAAACGTGCATATATATGTGTGTGTGTACTGTATATGGCATTTGTGTTGAGACTCATCGTTTCAGAAAGGCTTGAATAAACTCCACCACAAATACATCAAATAAACTTAGTATTTTTGACTAATGAGCTGAATTTCAGCTTCATTCGTGTCTGTCTCTATCACTGACTGCTGTTTATCCGCTGTAATGCAGGAGAAGCAGACCTGCAGGTGGGCGGGGAGAAGAAGCTCATTTGCATTTAAAGCCACAGGCTACAAAAACAGCTACACTGTAGTCAGACACCAAAATGGGCATATTCTGTAGGCTATAATGAATTATCTGATGGGTATTTTGAGCTGAAACTTTATAGACACATTCTGGAGACACCAAAGGATTATCTTACATCTTGTAAAAGGGGTAAAATAGGTGCCCTTTAATAAATATTGCAATTTTCGTTTACAGTGATTGTACAGTTGAAGTCAGAATTATTAGCCTTTTTTATCTTTGCCATGATGACAGTACATAATATTTTTACTAGATATTTTTCCAGATACTAGTATTCAGTTTAAAGTGCAATTTAAAGGCTTAAATAGGTTAATTAGGCAAGTTATTGTATAACAGTTTGTTCTGTAGACAATTGCAAGAAAATGCTTAAGAGGGCTAATAATATTGACCTTAAAAAATTTAAAACTGCTTTTATTTTAGCTGAAATAAAACAAATAAGACTTTCTCCAGAGGAAAAAATATTATAGGAAATACTGTGAAAAGAAAATCATTGCTCTGTTAAACATCACTTGGAAAATATCTGAAAAATACAAATAAATCACAGGAGGGCTAATCATTCTGACTTCAACTGTATATCAGAATGGGCGTTCATCCTAAATCTTATACCGTAATAATTCAAATAAATGTCATGTAAACATCTACAACGTTCACAAACTTGTCAATTTCCGTACACCTTACCTTTCTCTCCACCCTGTTCCTCCATATTAAAGTCGGTGACTATCGAATTAAGTGACTTTGAGAGCCAATAAAGTTAATTCCATATGTACATAAATTTGTGCTCTGAGCCACCACAAAATCCAATATGGTGACTTCATTGATTTTGGACAGCAGTCAACAAGATGCACGACTAACGATAACAGCGAGGGGAAGTGATGAAAGGGTGGTTACTTAAAAAAAAAAAAAAAAAACCCTAACAAAACACTATGCGTGGTATTCATGTTCTCTCATGCAGCCACATTAGCAAGGAATTAGCAATGAGCACATCCATGCATGCTAATGTACACGGTGAGCTCAAAGATGCATAACCACCCGCATCTTAAACAGACATACGCGCCCTTACACTTTATCACAAGCACAGGCTGCAATAATTATATGGAAAAGGATGTGATAAGTGTAGATATGCAAACAGCTGTAAACAGTGGTGCATAAAAGCGTAGCTTCATTTCCCAGACCATACCAATCAAGCGAGAGCTGCTCGCATCAGCAAGTCACGAGAGAGCAAGTCGGCATCGTAACGGCTCGCATACGCTTCACTCTAGCACACTAACTACTTCTCATTAAGCAGAGTCAACAGAGTATAACAAATACAATTCATATTTCTTCTTGTTTGTCTGCACGCCGACCCAATCCTCAATGTGATGTCTCTCGGAGCACTGCGCACTGGAAAAATATTGGAGCAATTTTTTATTTTAGCTTTGTGTATATTAGTCAAAGTCATTTTCTAATATATCTGTATAATTCATTTTGTGGAACTTCTCACTAAAACTGAATTTCTATTAGATCAGTGTTTCCCAAGCCTGTTCCTGAAGGCACACCAACAGTACACATTTTCATTCATTCATTCATTTTCCTTCGGCTTAGTCCCTTTATTCATTAGGGGTCACCAACTTATCCCTGTTTTACACAGCAGATGCCCTTCCAGCTGCAACCCAGTACTGTGGAACTATGGAACTATGGAAAATCCATACACACTCATTCACACACATACACTATGGCCAATTGTTTACCCAACTCACTTATACCGCATGTCTTTGGACTGTGGGGGAAAATGGCGTACCCAGAGGAAACCCATGCCAACATGGGGAGAACATGCAAACTCCACACAGAAATGCCAACTGGCCCAGCCAGGACTCGAACCAGCGACCTTCTTGCTGTGAGGCGACAGTGCTAACCACTGAGCCACCGTGTCGCCCTATATCAGTCATAATCGTCTTCTAATATATCTGTATTATTCATTTTGTCTGGGAACTCCTCACTAAAACTGAATTTCCATTAGATCAGTGTTTCCCAACCCTGTTCCAGAAGGCACACCAACAGTACACATTTTCAACACATTTTTGTGGGGGGTTATAGGCTCCTTTTACATCTCTCCTAGAGTTAAACAGTTGAGTTTTACCATTTTTTAATTCATTCAACCGATGTCTGGGTCTGGTGGGAGCACTTTAAGCGTATAGCTTAGCATAATTCATTGAATCGGATTAGACCATTAGCATCACACTAAAAAATGACAACATATTTAAAGCTAGACTCTTCTGTAGTTACATCATGTACTAAGATTGACAAAAAAAACAGTTACTATTTTGTAGGCCGATATGGCTAGGGACTATACTCTCATTCCAGCATAATAGTCAAGGAACTTTGCTGCTGTACCATGGCTGCAGCAGGCACAATAATAGTTACAGCGCTTGAAAATAGTCCCCAATCAAGGGGTAACATAATGAAAAAAGATAACATAATGAAAAGAAATAATAATTACTTGGCCTTTTTATACCGTAATAAGTCACTGTATCCTGGGAGATACAACTCATAAAATCCTAAATAAATCAAATATGTATACATGTACACATTTTCAACCTCTATCTAATCAAAGACGCCTGAAACAACTCATCAGAACATCCAAAACCTGACGTTAACGGGCTAATTAATTAATTTAAATGAGCTGAATGGACTCAATTCTTAATTGTTTTATATTCAATACTCACTTAAATTTGAGAAGTTAACTTAATCAATTTGTGTTGGGACGACATGAAGGAACTGTGTGGAAGCCAGCATTTATTTATTTTTACAATGTTAATAAGCTGAACTAATACAAGAGTGCTAATTGCTGAAACTACATGTTTGTTGAAAATATTGCCATTATAATCATCATGCAAAAAAACTAAACAAAAAAAAAAATCCACAAGAA
>CAIGQW010054307.1:3236686-3253234 GCA_903798125.1 Danio choprae
TCATATAATAGGCAGCGAGCCTAATGATAATGCACTTAGGTTAAAAATAAAAGTGAATTGCAGTGTGAACCGGCAACTGTGAAATGAATTAGAGAGTGTGCTGTGAACAATGAACAATTCATAGTTCGTAGTTGATTGTGTCGCCGCCTTCCCTGCAGACTTACACTCTGCTTTGGCACAGATCAGGCTGGCCGTCGGGTAACTGAAAGAGCGCAAAATGGCACCGATGGCCAAGCTTAAATCCTCGTTGCTAGGATACAGCGTCACCGAGGCAAAGCGTAGATATGGCAAGCGCGGCGTCTCCTCTGGACCGATCTTGATGTGAGGGATCTGGGAAGAACAGACAAGAATAAAGATAGTTTTTCAATCCTGTCCTGGAGACCCGTAGCACCACATATTTATTTGCCTTCCCTTATTTAACACAACTGATTCAGATCATAAGCGCATTAGTTCAGAGCTCTATGAACTGATCTACTGTAAGTGTGTCAGATAAGAGAAAAATACAACGTGCGCAGAGCGACGTGTTGCCAGAACTAGGATTGAAAACCACTGATTTAGACGAACAGATTGTGTAATTGACTAACATGGGTTTTCAATGGCTGATGCCAATATCTAAAGCAGTGGATTTCAGCTTAGCTACTGGGGTCCCATAGCTGTGTGCATGTAGTATGTCTTTTATTGAACACATCTGATTCAGATCCTCAGCTTGTTAGAAAGGAGTCTAAATTCAGCCTGCCAAGTTCAGTATTTTTGTCTGTTATGAGAGTTGCTTTCCACACGGTGCTTAAAGGAACACTCTAAGCTCATTTTACATCTCTCCTAGAGTTAAGAGAGATGTAAAACAGTTGAGTTTTACCATTTTTTAAGCTATTCAATTGATGTCTGGGTCTGGTGGGAGCACTTTTACCTTAGCTTAGCACAATTAATTGAATCGGATTAGACCATTAGCATGACACTCAAAAATGACTAAATTTAAAGCTCTTCTGTAGTTACATCATGTACCAAGATTGACAAAAAAAAAAAAAGGAACAGTTGCTATTTTGTAGGCTGATACGGCTAGGGACTATACTCTCACTCCAGCATAATAGTCAATGAACTTTCGCAGATTTTGTTTTACAAAATTCTACGCAGAAATAGCAAAAAATGTATGCAGATTCTGTCTGGCCCTACTCATGAGGCTTAAAACAGCCCAAGACCTACAAGGCCATGTTTTTTTAACAACTGACCACACTGTAAAAAAAAACCGAGTTGAATCAACTTAAAATTATAAGGTAACTTGCTGCACAGCTTTGAGTTTACTCAACTTTTAAGTACTGCACATAAGCCGAATTAAGTTCAGTCAACAGAAAAAGCTCTGCATCAAGTTGACTTACAATTGAAAGTTGAGTCAACAGAAATGCCAACCTGATCTCACGAGGAAACGTAAGTATTTTACGTTTTGTCTGTTAAGTGGCTAATTCAATCATATGAAAATGTGCGATTTTAAAAAGGAGATGTGGCACCCAACCCCGCCCCAAAACCCAACCATCATTGGCGGATAAGCAAATCGTACTAAATTGTATGAATGAGATTGTACGAATTCATACAAATTAGCCACTAAATCAAAAAGCTACAAATTGCTGTGAGATTGTGTTGGAAATGCCGTGAAAAAAAGATTGCCTGCTTTGTCCAATCAGCAAACCTGGTATTACAGAGAGAAACAAATATGCACAACTTCCTACTCATCGAATAATCGGTGAAAAAATGTACATCGAAAATATGAAGCTTGAATGTTTCTTTAACACCAAATCAGCATATTAAGACGATTTCCAAATGATCATGTGACACTGCAGAAAGCAGTGTGGCAACAAAATGTATTTAAAACATTGGCTAAAAAAAAGCTGCAAGTTTGCTTTGGTATTTATTTATTTTTTGCCATGTGGAGGGTTCAAAATGGACATTTGTTGTTACTTGAAACAGTCATGAAAAAAAGTATAATTCTTTAAATGAAATCTGACGTTTACATTGTTCAAAACTAAGAATAAATATGTTATTACAATGTTTAGCGCTTAAATAGTGAAAGTGAAAGTTAAAAAAAGATAACGTAATGAAAAGAAATAATAACTTTTTATACCGTAATAAGACACTGTATCCTGGGAGATACAACTCATAAAATCCTAAATAAATCAAATGTTTTAAAAATGAATAATTCTTAGGTCCAGATGATATAAAAATGACATGAAATATTCTTTTGCTTATTTTCCACTCTTGGCAGTTTAATTGTTAAATTATATTATAACCCATAATTAAAGTACCCAGCCAGACTGTCTATGAATATAACACAATTTAGTGACTGTAAATCAGGTGTACGCAAAATGACTGAAATTAAATGCACACTCATTTCATGCAATACTAAATTGTTAATTGGCTGAGTGGGCACCAAAACGGCCAGATATCGACCAATTAATCATCCGGGCTGATATATCATTCTATCTCTAACCTTAAGGAGAGAGAGATAGAGAGAGAGAGAAAAAAAAGAGAGAAATTAGGTCAGAGGGAGAGATGCTTTTCAAGCAGCAAAGCAAAGGCGCACAGGAAATAATGGCCTGTGGCTGAGCAGCAGTGTAAATTTATCATCTCAAGAAAAGAAAAAACGTCACAGACACACACTTCCTTTCATTCTCACCTCTTTTTCCCCACATATATGACTGACAGTGGATCCAGAAGCGGGACTGGAAGCGGGACCGATGACAGACACCACTCCCTTTGGCAAGATCTGACACACTGAGAGAGGTAAAGACATATTATTAGAAAGAGACAGATAAATAGAGGTAGAGATAGAGAGCGAGACAATGACTGAATGAGAAAGGAACAGGGTAGAGAGAGAGAGACAGACATTACAGTGGGCTGAGAAAAAAAAAAAAGGCAACATCTTGGACGGCGTCCAGTTCCGTGTCCTGTTCCTCGATGATATATCAAATTAGGAGTCAATGCAAAGCTCTTTTTGATTAATTACATCAATAAGCACAACACAGATTTATGCTCTGCCTACAGGAGATTGCTGCTCTAATTCTACATAAGAACGAGGGAGAGAGAGAGTGTATATTTAGATGAAAAGATTCTTTTGAACTGTTGTGTTGAAATGTTGAGGGCACCGTGCATGCGTGACATGGCCGTGTAATTCATTTGGCATCCAATGAAAACCTTTCATCCTGTTATTTTTATTGTAAACGTGTGATTCAGTTCAACGGTTGAAGGGAATCTGACTTAAAAATTGACTTCTTTCTTAAGCCGTGCACGCTATTCTAAGGATAAAGAAGAAGAAAGAGTCTTTCATTAGAATGAAATTACTTTCCGCTCTGTAAATATTAACTGATAGTCAACTGGAATATCAAAGATACAAGTTCTAGGCTTTGTTATAGACTTCTGTTGTAGGTATTCAGATTTAAATTAGCTTGTGAATGAATTTAATTATCGGTTAATTATAATATAATATAATAATGTATTATTAAAATGTAATGATACACATTTGACCTTTGTCATAGACTTTAAATTCCAAAAAGGATAAAAAAAAACTCAATTTTAAACTATCTATAACTATTTCTACATAACCACTACTCTGTGTCTATTCTTGGCAATGAAATCTTGCCATAAACCTGAACATTGTTTCCTTTTATTACATTTATTCCACACTCTCTGGCAAATGGAAATGTAAGACGCATGTCTGTTGCGCAGCTAAGATCGCGATTTGCGCTTGCAAAAGGGCGAACCACCCCTGTTGTCCCCCGCAAGTAGCGGTTGGCACTTAGGCAGATCTGAGGGTTACAGTGGGGGTCTATCCGCTGGCCTCGGGCTTGCGGACCTCCCATTCCTCAGAGGACTCCATCCAAGCATCGAATGAGAGAAGCACTCCATCCTCCGGAATGATCGCCCTCTCACTCGATGACACCGAGGACCAGATGTCCATCACTGCATCATAGGCTGGCGCACCGCTGCGCTATGTCTGTCGTGGGCGTTCCGACCCAGGCTTAATTTACGCACTGCAACCGACTTTGCTCTGAAAATGCTAGGTCGGCTGCGAGTGCCCTGGGAAGGATGATGAACACACTAGTGGTCCAGGAACACCACCTCTGGCTAAGACCTGGCAGATATGCATGACATTGACAAAGTTCTCTTTCTTAACACACCCATATCCCAGGCTGGCCTGTCCGGCGATTCACCATGGTGAAAGAGCAGTCAAGGTCCAGGTAGACAGCTCTGCTGGTTGCGTTGACATCGGTCAAGCGGGTCGGGTATCTGGAGGCATTTTCGGTCAGCGAAGCGTGAGTGGGCCTCTCACGTTTTCCTGAGACCCCGGCCCACCTAGATGCCTGAGGTTCCTACAGCGCTTCTTTTAGACTTCGTAGTGAACCTGCAAGCGCTGCCCACAGAGGAGGCAGACCCAGCCCCTTTTCTTGCTGTATCCCGTTTGCCCTCTGCGCTATGTGACTGCATTAGAGCTTACGACTCTAAGCAGCTCCTTTTCTGTTATGATCGGCAGACGGGAAGTGCCGTATCCATACTGAGGTTGGCCCACTGGACAGTGAATGCCATCTCCCTCACTTTTCTGTGCCACGGTGAGCCGTGTCCCCCGGGAGTAAGAGCCCACTCGATTAGAGTATCACCTCCTCTTGGGCGTAAGCACGTGGTGCCTCTCTAACAGACATCTGTAGAGCTGCAGGCTGGGCGACACTTAATACATTCGTAAGAGTGTATAATCTTTGAGTGGAGCTGATTTTCCTCACGTGTGCTGGATAACGCCAGTGAATGAGGAAATTCGGTAAGGTTTTCTCTCTAACACAGAGATACATGCGCTTTTTTCACTCTGTTCAGTTGAGTTTCCCATTTGGCGAACCCTACAGAGTTCCTCCGAGGCCCCCAGCATCTGACTCAGCGGAGAAGTCAGGTGCCTGGTCCATTATGTTGGTGGCATGCCCACTTGGTCAGCCCGCGTTCTGGGCATAGGTGCCTGCTATGCGCGATCCCCACTGGCGATCCCATATGCTTCACTCAGCCACGGTATTGTTCCCTCCTCTTAGGCGGGCCCATGTCTTCCCTTCCTGCTAACCATCCTTCATATGTGTACTCCCCCTTCTCAGGGTTAGTTTATATGCCACAAGGTCTCCGCATTGGGCAGCAGGTGGCCTCCGCAGCGTCATCCCTTTCGGGACTGCACACTTTCCCAACGTACTGTCGTTGGGAAAGTACGACATGAAAGTACTAACGAAAGTATTAACGAAAATTCCTAGAACTTAACTAGATGTATTTTTTTACGACTTCCCAAAAAATATAAATAAGCCTTTAAGCGCTTCACAGGTAGGTAAGGGCCAGGGGGGCATGTTGAAGGGCTGCGTCTCTGTGCGGTCACGCTGGAGCCTGGCAAACCTTTCACCAGTGACGTGGTAAGGTTCAATCGCTATGCCGTTTTCCATACATTTCCCCATAGTGGAAGTTTCCACATAGCATTGAAGTTCCCCTCCCGCTGGGGAACGAAACGGCTACGTAACCCTCGTTCCCCGAGGGGGGGAACGAAAATGCTATGTTCCTTCGCCACAGCGCACGTGCCTTAGCTGACAGCTGTAGTTCGGCTCTTCAGCTAGAAAAGGAGTTTTGATCATTTTTCTATTTAAAGTTTGAATATTTATTTCCTATTTAAAGTTGTAAAATTAGCCTATTTCCAAAATAAAAGCGAGTTAAAGGAGTTTTCCTTTAATATTCATTTAAATGAGGCAAACAGCAGTTAAACTGTGAATGGCGTATCAGTGCATGACTAGTCATTTTGTTGGCCTCACTTGTGTCTGTAGTCTCATACTGAGAGTCTTTCTGTAGCTCAAAGATGTCGACCTCCACACGGGCACGCACCGGACCCTCCATCACACTGTTGATGTTCTCTCGGGCCAGAGCCAATGCCAACCGCTCTCCACGTCCACATGCTGACTGATCATCTAAAATAGCAGCTGAAGGGGAAACAACAAGAAGAAGAAAAAAGACTCTCTGTTTTGTTTCTGCTCTGAGAATTAATTGAGTTTTCTGATGTTGATGATTGAAGCTCCATTAGTTATTGCAAGAAGATGGAGTTGCTCATCATGACTGAACACAAACAAGTTTGCAGCGAATGTTGCATGTTAACTGATTAGATTGTGCCATAGAGCAACATTTTGTCTAGAGGCTTGCCAGAGATTAATTGATGCTTTATTGTTTGCAGTAATCAAGACAAACATGCCGATGCTCGAAGCAGTCAGTCACGTGGCGCTGCCAAATAACAGCCAAGTACAAGCCACTTTGAAAAGGCTCCAAATCCGATAATGCTGAGAAATTTTCACCTGAACTGTGCTCTAAAGTCAGCTCCATCTTATTTTTTTTGTAAAATCAACAGAAATAGAAGCGAAATGATGCCAACTTATCAGAGATTATCTCGTCGCGCTCTCCGTTCTGTGTAACAGGTGTTTAGTTGGAAAACAGATTAAGCCTGGAGAGAGGTTAGAGCTTCGGAACATGCATGTAAACATTAAATACTAAACGTGGGCTTCACATCAGTGCCTGCTGCCTTTATTTCAAGTAGTTATATGGAGACTAATAATTCCAATAATAATTTAATTCTAATTAAAACAAAAAATAGCAAGACTCAAGATTTACAGTCATTTTTATTTCTTTTTTCAAATATTTCCCAAATGATGTTTAACAGAGCAAGGAATTTTACAGTATTTAAAGTATTTCACAGTATTTCCTATAATATTTTTTGCTTCTGGAGAAAGTCTTATTTGTTTATTTCGGCTAGAATAAAAGAAGTTTAAAAATCTTTGAAACTATTTTAAGGTCAATATTATCAGCCCCTTTAAGCAATGTTGTTTTCACTTTTCTACAGAACAAACCATTGTTTTACAATGACTAGCCCTAAATTGACTAAGTTACCTAGTTAAGCCTTTAAATTGCACTTTAAGCTAAATACTAGTGTCTTGAAAAATATTTAGTAAAATATTATGCATTAAAAATTAGAAATATTTTGTCATCTTGGCAAAGATAAACAAAATCAGTTATTAGAAATTAGTTATTAAATCTACTATGCTTAGAAACTTGTTGAAAAACATTTCTTTCAGTTAAACAGAAATTGGGGAGAAAATATATACAGGGGGCTTATAATTCAGGAGGGCTAAAACTTCTGACTTCAGCTTAAATACCTGAGGGCTGTGTCACCATTGCTGTTCTACACATGGTGACTCCAGCATTTAATTTAGTAGCACCCCACATGTAATATTAACAATATTACATATTTTGTTGTAATATCTGCAATATCATGAGATGATTAATACCTAATGAGTAAAAATACCTAATTTAAAAAAAATAAAAAATTCAGATGTTGATAACAGGTATAAGCACCTCACTAAAAATGGTAAAAAAAAGAAAAAGTACCATTAAAAATACCAAGTACCAATAAAGTTAATGATATTAGTTTATAAGGTATTTATTATAAAAAAAGATGATTACATTTGGGGTTATTACAGTTAACTGACTAAAACTGAACAAATTTGTAATTACAGGTAAAGAACCTAACTTCAAAAATGGTAAAAAATAAAATAAAATTATATATATATATAAATAAATTTATCACAATTAATCACATCCAAAATAAAGGTTTGTTTCATGTATGTGTTATATATATTTATTATGCATGTGTAATATGCCCACATACATAAAAACAAAACTATACAAAACTTTTTAGCATAGATCTTTAAATTTATAGAATTTGTATTATATACATATATATTTTATATCTAAATACAAATAAACTTGTTCTCAAATATGTATGCATGTATGTATTTATATATACACATAATAAATAAACAAAATACACACACATATATTATGTCAAAACAAACCTTTATTTTGGATGCAATTAATCACGATTAATCTTTGCCCAGCACTCACTCACTCACTCAGACACACGCACACACACACGCACACACACGCACGCACGCACGCACACACAGTAATATTTAATTCAGCTTTGCTTTAAACTTTTAAACTGGTTTAAAGCACTGAGACATTTGTGGTTTGTATTAAAGCACTGGTATTTATAGTGGCACCAGTGCAAACCTCTAACAAAATCACAGCAGTCACAACCATTTACAGTCTGAAGCCCTGCATAGATTCTGCAGATTAAACAGGAAGAACTGAGAAGGAATTTGATATCTTGATGGACAGAAAGTGAACTTACTGTAGGTCCTACAGATGAACCTTAATATACAGCATACTTTTACTCTGACACTAAGTATCTATGTATGCATTTCCCAACACTGTTTGTGCCACATACTCGAATTATACCTTTAATTAATTATCTGGGTTTTTGAGGTGATTTTCTCAGCAGTGTTCTTTTTTTTACCTGGTGGATGATAAAACGGGGAAGATAGTCCAATAGTTTGTATACAGTAGAATTATTAGACCCCCTGTATATATTTCTTCCCAATTTCTGTTTAACGGATTTCTAAAAATAATAGGTAATTTCTTTTATCTTTGCCATGATGACAGTACATAATATTTTACTAGATATTTTTCAAGATACTAGTATTCAGCCTAAAATGACATATAAAGGCTTAACTTGGTTAATTAGGCAAGTTAGGATAATTAGGCAAGTCATTGTATAATGATGGTTTGTTCTGTAGATAATTGAAAAACAATATCATGCTTAAGGGGGCTGATAATAATGACCTTAAAATGCTTTAAAAAAAAATGAAAACTGCTTTAATTCTTGTCGAAATAAAACAAATGAGACTTTCTCCAGAAGAAAAAACATTATAGGAAATACTGTGGAAAAATTCCTTGCTCTGGTAGATGTCATTTGGGAAATATTTGACAAAGAATTCAAAGGACGGCTAATAATTTTGACTTCAACTGTATGTGCTCTTTTTACTTGGACCAGTAAGCCTGAGTCTAGAAGCACCCTAGTGAGTTGAGGAGAGTTGATGTTAAGACGCATGTTTGTGTGTTGTCTAACAGGAAAGGCCTGTGGTCTCTTACCCATCCTGACGGCTGAGAGAGCGGGCACCTGAGAGGACGGAGCCATGGTCAGCAGCAGGAGGAGGAAGAGGAGGTGAATCGACAGCAGCAGCGCTGGCAGAGCCGGCATCTTCCACTGCTCCTCATGGAGAACGGTCGTCTGGCTGCCTGCACCGCCACCTACAGGACAGGTAACAAACAAAAATCAAACAGAAATCAGAAATCATCTGCTGGCGTTAAAGGGATGGTCTACTCTTTCATTCATTTTTGAATTATCAGGGATCGCCACAACGCAATGAACCGATAACTATTCCAGCATATGTTTTACGCAGCGGATGCCCTTCCAGCCACAACCCAGTACTGAAAAACACCATACACTCATTCACACATGCATTCATATACTATGGACAGTTTAGTTTAGGGGTGTCCAAACTCAGTCCTGGAGGGCCGATGTCCTGCAAAGTTTAGTTCCAACCCCAATCAGACACACCTGGGCTAGCTAATCAAGCTTTTACTAGGCTTTCTAGAAACATCCGTGCAGGTGTGTTGAGGCAAGTTAGAGCTAAAATCTGTAGGACACCAGCCCTCCATGACTAAGTTTGGGCACCCCTGATTTAGTTCATCCAATTCACCAATAGCAGGGGTGTCAAAGTCAGTTCCTGGAGGGCAGCAACCCTGCACAGTTTAGTTCCAACCCTGCTCCAACACACTTAAGCCGTGGTCACACTGGACCTTTCTCCCCATAGACTTCAATTCATATGCACGCGAATGCATCAGAATGGAAACACAAGCTCGTGTGACAAGTTTCGCAGTATGGTGCATTGCAAAGTTCAAGCTTGGTGAACTCTGACCTGCGAAATGGCATCACGTGACTGCGTGAGACCAATCAAAGATCAAAACATGACCTCTTGGACAGAAATATTAAATATGGACCAATCACTCACTTTTTTTAAATTTCGCATGCTCAAACTCTAATGTGACTGCGGCATTACCTGTAGGTTACAAACAAGCCTAAAGGACTCAATTAGTTGGATCAGGTGTGTTTAATTAGGGTTGGAACTAAACTGTGCAGAGTTGCGGTCCTCTAGGAACTAGGATTGTTGCGTGTTTTATGACATGCTGAACGTGCATTGTTTTTCTTATTATCTACCACATATACGTAGACATCACATGAAGCATTAGGTCATGAAAATTTACTCTAAAAAAAGTCCTGGAATTTTAGAAGTAAACTGAAACCTGTTTTTTCTATTCTAAGTTATTTTGAAAAATGCTGGAAACCTGTAACCATCGGCTACCTAAAGCTGCCTCGTTTCACAGGTCCTTCGATGGGCCCAAGTGTTGTGAACTGAGTCTGTCACTGGTGGCTCGCTCACAGTAACGCACAGATCGCAGGAGTTATCAAAAAACACGCATTTATTTATTTACAAAAAGCACTTAAAACAGGAACATCAACCACAGACATGACGTGGAGATGTGACAATACAATACCAGAAAATGAACAAACTGAACTCAGGGGTATAAATACACAAGACATGATTGAACTGAATACAAACAGGGGAGAGACACACAGGTGGAACTAATGAATAATCACATGACAATAGCAGAAAGCACATGGAACACAACACGACACAAACACACGGCACAATAACACAACGAAGACACCAGACTGTGACAGAGACAAACTAGCCTAAAACCTAGCAACCGTAACAGCTGCCATTGATAAGCAGTAATACAATTTGTAATGATTTTTCCTCAAAGTGATTTAAAAACTTTATTAAGCGTTCTGAAGGCAAAACAAAGTTCCCAAACTGTAAATATATTTCCTTTGGTCCATACATGTGCACATAATAATGTAAACCGTCTATAAAATCACTTATTAGTAAGAAATGTCATACTTTTTTTGTTTTTTAACATGTTTAATTAGTTTTCCAAGTAAAATGAAACCTAATTTGCACATTTAAAACAGTAAATTAAAGATTTCTTTTAAAAACATACTGCAGTTATCAATGTGCAATGAGTTTTGGGATGTTCTAGGCTGTGAAGGATCCACATATTGTATCCTTCTTTATTTGGAAAATGAGGGAGACATTTGGAGGCTGCATTTGAAGGAGACTTCATGAGACGGTCTTCGTGGCGCCACAAAGACGCAAGATCCTTCGAGGATGCAGCCTCTGAAATGAGATACAGCTATTGTTTTTGTTTTTCCTACTATGGAAGTCAATGGTTACTCGCTTACTAACATTTTTCAAAATATCTTCTTTTGTGTTCTACAGAAAAGGAAACTTATAAAGGTTTAGAATCACTTAAGTGTGTAAGTAAATTTTCATTTTTGAGAGAACTATCCCTTTAATGATAAACAAAGCAACTAGGGTTGCACAATATACTGTAAAGATTGTCGACATTGATAGCCGTGTATAGGCATAACCAAGTTCGAATCACCAAAAATAAATCTAAAACAAAAAAACAATAGTGTAAAAATGATGGCCATACTCATAGGTTCATGTTATGCCAAACATCCAACATGGCCGTTTTTACAATTCCATTCTATGTTGTCTAACTGAATTTGCATTCTGTCATACACTTTTATCCAAAGTGACTGCATTCATGTTAATGTTTCCCTTTTTCCAGTTTTTGCCTTTCCTGTTTATCAAACTCATTATAAATCATCAATCATTTGTAGCGGTCCATCATTTAAAATGCTAAAGGGAATGACAGCATTGTGCATATGCAATTTGACCGTAGGTATTTTTAAATGTAACAAAAGTGCAAACGAGAATGCACTATTACACATCCAGTGTCTGTTGACATTTATCCTATAGTCGCATAAGACGACTGATATATTTTGCATCCTAAAAAGTATCATACAGCATGCTGAGAAAGGCAATATACTAATTACTTCATTTGTGTAGTATGAACACGGTCAGCAACAAACATTTCTGCACCAATTATTTTTCTTCAGTCTACCTTTTCCAAATGGAGCTTCTATGTTCAAAGGCCTGCATCTGCAGCTGTGTTGATATTCAGTGTGGCAGCTTGTGTGAAATTGCATAATTAAAAGAAAATGGAACTCAGGCCACTAAAAAAGATGATGGTCGCTGATGTGATCGGTAAAGATTACCAGCCTGTGAATGTTCATCAGTCTTGGGATGTGTTAAACACGTTATATATTGTTATAGAGAGCGAAAGCAAAGCTCCATTGATTAGCCGAGCCTGTTGGCAATTACATTGACTGTTAAACTCAATGCTGGCATACGGGAAAGCTAACAGTTAAATAACGGAAAGAGCCAAGCTTCAATTTCTGCCCATTCAGCATGCTGTCGCCTCATGTGCTGTTTACTTGTGTGTGTGTGTGTGTGTGTGTGTGTGTGTGTGTGTGTTTCCTTTCCTTATCTTTTCCCCCTCTCAGTACCCTTTTTAAAATTAACCATAGTTTTGTTGCAGTAACCATATTTAAACTATGCTTTTTGTAGTAAAACCATAGTAACACAAAATGAACTATAGTTTTACTATGGCATTTGAAGTAAAATCATAGTAATTACAAAATGAACTATAGTTTTACTATGGCATTTGAAGTAAAATCATAGTAACTACATCATGAAGCATAGTTTTACTATGGCATTTGAAGTAAAAACATAGTAACTACAAAAAGGAGCATAGTTTTACTATGCCATTTGATGTAAAAACCATAGTAACTACAAAATAAAGCATTGTTTTACTATGGCATTTAAAGTAAAATCATAGTAACTACAAAATGAAGCATAGTTTTACTGTGACATTTAAAAAAATACCATAGTAACTATAAAATGAACCATGGTTTTAATAAGTATGACCATAGTAACTACAAAATGAAGCATGGTTTTACTGTGGCATTTGAAGTAGAACCATGGTAACTACAACATAGTAACTACTGTATGTGACTTTAACGGAGTTTATTTGTTTTTTCGTTTAGATGTAAATATTTGATTGAAAACCTTTTTACCACATTGCAGTGGGGTTTTTTCTGAATCATACTGGCACTCGTAAACCTTTTTCACACATATACGGTTTACATTCTCTTTAAAATAAGATGTAAATGTTTTTATTCAAATCTGTGTAATAGAATTTAACTAGTTTAGTTTTTTTACATTATTGCGTAACGTTTGTTAAATGTAACACAAGATTCTGTGGTTCCCACAGTTATGATTACTATAGCTTTACTGCAGTACTAATCCTACAATATTACTTTACGAAAGCCAAACTACACTTTTACTATAGTTAAACCATGGTAAATTTTCTTAACGGTATCTCCCCCGGTTTACTTTCATCTTTCTCTCCATGCTATTTCTGCTTTCTCTCGCATGCCATCTCATCCCGGCTGTCTTTCTTCTGTCCTCTCCTCCCTTTTTTAGTCCACTTGCTTCGTTTTGGTTCCATTCAGGCTTCAATTTGAATGCATTCAAAGGGCCTTATTGGCAGGAAAGATAAACATTTACTTCACGGAGCCGGGAAGGCCAATACAAATCAAGCTGTTGACAAACTCGAACACAGGCAGTCCAGGATTGACGGCGGCTTTAGGGATGAGGCTCTTGATCTTTAGCTTGACTTGTGTCTCTGTTTTGTGCGCTGCATGCGCACACACACACACACACACATACGTACACGCGCACACACACACACACACACACACACACACACACACACACACACACACAACAGACCGGAGTCTATTCAGCTCTATTATGCTGCATTCGTCAAGCATTCAATCTTTCTGGCTTCTCCTTTTTGTCTCCCCGAGTCATTTCTGAGTCTGTTTCTTCTGGCTGCTTTCAATTCTCTCGCCTTTTCTTTTATTCTGTTGTGGGTTTTCTTGGAGTGAATTGTTATATACGTCGCAGCATGTGGCGTGTGCCGAGGTTGCGCTACAAATAATCATTATACGGCACTTTTTTTGACGGACCGGGTAGTAACTGGGTCTATTTTTGTACATGTTTGATTTCCCTGGTAATTCATTTATTGTTCCATTTTGTATGTGTGGCCATTTTCCATACAGGCACCTCTTCTGAGATTGCTTTATCTGTGAGTAGCATATGTGAAGTAGCCCATCACGCATGGTGTGTTATTCTTGTGCTAGCAGCATATTTCAGTGCTGTTTTAGTCAACGGTGACCTCAACAATTTTTATTTAAAAGGTCTGCGCTCATTTCCATGCTTGCGGAAGTCGAAAAACATTACTCCCTGCCAGAAAAGATTTACAAAACCAGCCATATTAAAATGAAATCAACATGTTTTATTTTTGCTAGCGCACATTAGATATGTTTCCATCCAAAGATGCAAATTTGATTCATGCACAAAACTGGAATATAGCACCATTTCCATCCAATGGCTCAAAGAGAAGAAAATAGTCACTTCCTGATAAACTGGCGCCACATATTAAAAAGAAAAATAGTCATTTTGTTATCACACGGTCTAATGAAACAAAATCACACTTTTTCAACTCAGCCTCATTCTGAATATGTACCCCTATATACATTTCTGGAGAGCACCAAATACATCCCAGGAGGTACCCTTTTTTTGTTTTCGCGAATCCACCAGAGGCCGATGTGTACGCTTTTTGTGATCTCAAAAGTGCCATTCGCGCCTGCTGTTCTTGCGTTAATCCACCAGAGGCCACTGTCGACTGACTGACTGACTGACTGACCGATCGACTGACCCACCCTCCTTCTTCCCTAACCCCAACCAATAGTGTTTTCGAAAGCACCGTTTGACAGGGCTACGTTTCAGAATGAGCCTATGTTGGATTTGTTTGACATTCATGCTAGAATTTATGGAGTAACTATGCTTCCATGTACATTTCTTTTTTTAATCGCATTAAAAGTGCATACTTGTAAAGATGTCAACCAACAGAGGTGAAGATCCACTTGCAGCTTTATTATAAAGGATGGTCAGGCAGGCAGAGGTCAAGGCAGGGTGCAAACAGCAATATAAAAGGGTAATCCTAAAAGGGTAAATCCAATAGACAGGGGGAGGATGGGGCAGGCGGCAAACAATCATAAAACAAGAAAAAGGAAAGAGAATCTGAGAATCGGAACAAGGAAAACAAGAAAAAATATGTTTGTTTAAGTAATCTTCAATCAAAATCTGACCATTTGCTTCCACATTTGGAGTGGCGGCTCTTCTCTAAAGATGTCAGTTTGACAGATTCAGCCACATTTTTCTTAGCCTTACCGTTAGTTTGCTAAAAGTGAATGATGCGCAAAAAGAAAGCCCCGGCTCCTACTCAATATTCCGTTTCAGTCAAAAGTACAACAAAATACTGAAATTCTGCTTGTGTTCGTCCTGTGTTCAGTAAGCTATAGAGCATCCTAAAATTATTATGTGAATCAATGTTTCAAGTGCAGAAAAACAACAGACCAGATACCTTAATATTTTATCCGTCCAAATAACGCTTCTGAATCATCCATCAATGTTTTAAAGATTTGATTTTCCGTTTTCCAGTTAACAACACAGACTCTGTAAGTCACTGCGAATCCCGCAAATATGTTTTCAAGTGCTAATAAATGGCAATATACACTTTCGCAAAAGGTGCTGAATATTTTATCACCTCATACCCACAGCATCTAGTGTATGGCTGATATTATAGCACTGGGGGGGGGGAACACACGTGTGTGGATATCTCCTTTTGATGTGTGGATGAGAATGTATGCCTGTGTTTGTGAAGGGCAGTAGGGAAAAAACAGGCATTATGTTTAAAAGTGGCATGTTTGTGCTGCTTTCAAAGCAAAATGGTCAAAGAGAAAGCTTTTAATAGCTTAAGTGGGTGATGCAACACATGGACAGAGAGGAGTGGGCATCAGCCACGTTAAGCAAAATCAAGGGCTGTGTTTGGAATGGAATAATTGCATTCCAATTGAATCCCTTTTTTTCCCTAAGCATATGTTATTTGAAGTTTAACATTTAAAGACAAAATGTGTAGCACTGTTTTTTATGAAACCTCATTTTGTTGGATGTCATATTGAATTATGTCAAAATGTTACATTTAATTGTACTTCCAGCATCTTTCAGTACTTTTAGCACCTCTTTTAGTCACTGTGCTCCAAAAATGTGGAATTGTTTCCAAATGAAGTGAAAGAATCCCCCAGCATTCATGGTTTAAAAAAACGTGTTAAAACCTACCTTTTTAAAACTGCAGACAAATATAATAGTAATAGTTCAATTCAATTCATCTTTATTTCTATAATGCTCTTACAATGTAGACTGTGTCAAAGCAGCTTAACATAGAGGTTCTAGTAAACTGAAACTGTCAGTCCAGTTTTCAGAGTTGAAGTTTAGTTTAGTTCAGTTCAGTGTGGTTTAATTTTCAATGCTGAAAGTCCAAACACTGAAGAGCAAATCCATCGATGCGCAGCTCCACAAGTCTCAAACCAAACAAGCCAGTGGCGACAGTGGCGAGGAACAAAACTTCACCAATTGACGAAAGTGAAGGAAAAAAACCTCGAAACAGGTTAGTGAATGTATATTGTGTATGTTTGTACGCATGTACAGTGTGTCCATGTATATA
>CAIGQW010054307.1:3253334-3269001 GCA_903798125.1 Danio choprae
GTGTGTGTGTGTGTGTGTGTGTGTGTGTGTGTGTGTGTGTGTGTAAATATATGCATATGTGTGTGTACATGTATGCATTTATCTGAGTTTATGTTTGTTGTTTATTTTGCTCTATTTGTTTATACATTAATTTTTTTGTAATTGTTTATCTGTTTATATTTATATATATATATATATATATATTACCTGATGGGGCCTCACGGTGGCGCAGTGGATAGCACATTCGCCTCACAGCAAGAAGGTCGCTGGTTCGAGCCTCGGCTGGGTCAGTTGGCGTTTCTGTGTGGAGTTTGCATGTTCTCCCCGTGTTGGCGTGGGTTTCCTCCGGGTGCTCCGGTTTCCCCCACAAGTCCAAAGACATGCGGTATAGGTGAATTGGGTAGACTAAATTGTCTGTAGTGTATGAGTGTGAGTGGGTGTGTATGGATGTTTCCCAGAGATGGGTTGCAGCTGGAAGGGCATCCGCTGCGTAAAACATATGCTGGATAAGTTGGCGGTTCATTCCGCTGTGGCGACCCCAGATTAATAAAGGGACAAAGCCGAAATGAAAATGAATGAATGAATGAATATTACCCGATATTGATGTTGGTTTTAATACTTGTTTGTTTGTGAAGCACTTTGAGTTGCATGTATGTAGAAAAATTAAATACATTTATTATTATTATTATTATTAATATTATTATTATTATTATTAATAATAATCACCTTAGTTGTTATTGTTTGAATTTAATTATTTAGTGTATTTACACTGTAAAGAAATGCACACAATTCATTCAGGTTGTCCCAACACAAATTAAGTTAACTTAACCAATTTAAGTGGATTGGACATAATACAATTAAGCTGTCCCCAAAAAATCTCAAGAATTGTGTTTCAGCTCCTTTTAAATAAGTAGTTTGAACAAGCAGCAACATTTTTTTTTTGAGTGTGAGTGAGTGAATAAGCAGAATCTGCAGGCTGAAATAACACCACAGTCAAATAAGTACAAATGCTTAGTTACAGTACTTTAGTAGCTTTTTCAATTAAAAACTTTTACAGGGCAGCACGGTGGCTCAGTGGTTAGCACTGTCGCCTCACAGAAAGAAGGTTGCTAGTTCAAGTCCCAGCTGGGCCAGTTGGCATGTCTGTGTGGAGTTTGCATGTTCTCCCCGTGTTGCCGTGGGTTTCCTCCGGGTGCTCCGGTTTCCCCCACAGTCCAAAGATATGCGCTATAGGTGAATTGAATAAACTAAATTGGCCGTAGTGTATGTGTGTGAATGAGTGTGCATGGATGTTTCCTAGTACTGGGTTGGAGCTGAAAGGGCATGCGCTGTGTAAAACATACTATATGCTGGATAAGTTGGTGGTTCATTCTGCTGTGGCGACCCCTGATGAATAAAGGGACTAAGCTGAAGGAAAATGAATGAATTAAACTTTTACATGAAGCTTTCAATGTTTTAAGAATATATGTTCTTAAATTTATCCTTCAAGAAATCATATGACCATGATAAAAGGACACATGCTTGATGTGTTTTAATTAAATATACACTGCAAAAAAAGGCTTTTCTTACTTCGGGTTTTTGCTGGTTTGTCCAAACATCTCAAAATTCTTAAATCAAGAAGCCTTTTCTAGACAAGCAACAAATAGAGTTTTGTTTTCAGAAATAATATGTCAAAATTAAGTGAGTTTTTTCTTGAAACAAGCAAAATAATCTAGTTGCTAGTTTGCTTATATTAAGAATAAAGTCCATTCAAACAAGACAATATATTTTTTTACTCATCTAGAAAGTGATTCTTGATTAGGACTAGACCAAACAAGACAAAAACTATAAGTAAGAATACCTTTTTTGCAGTGAACAGCTCTGGAAAAACATTAAGAAACCGAAGAAATTCTGATTCAATTAAGAAATTTAGTTTTTCTGCATTTACTAGATTTATTAGGGGTTATTGGAGTAAAGTGGTAATATATTGTTATATTTGTTATAAGTATATATATATATATATATTTCTTCCACATTTTAAATATATATATATATTTTTTTATTTAGAGCAATTAGTATTTATTCATCTATGTATTTATTTATTTATCTATCAATCTATTTATTCATCTATTTATTTATCTATCTATTTATTTATTTTTGTTATTTATTTATTCATACATTTTTTAAAACGACTGTCGGTCAGATAAATGTTTTCATTTGTTGTGATTGACAATCAGGGTTATTGCATCAAATATTACTTTCTCCGCTTGTCCGAAGATAAAGCATTGGTACTGCCTCGTCGAGAAATAAATATAAACATTTCTGAAAAACCATTACACGTTTTTCATTATTTCAAGAGTTGGAGTTCATATATATCTGAATAGATCTGAATATCTGAGTTCACACTTAGATATTGCTTGATAGTAATAGCAGGTTTGGCATGCTGTCCTGGGAGAGAACCCTGAGCTGGGGAGATAATTGAACCCAGACTCCCGCCTGGTCAATGAGCATGTAAGGGGCTACGAGATCAGGTAGTTCTCGAGAGCTCCCCCTGGTAAAGGAGGAGATGGGGTGGATGGGGGGATTCTTCAAAAAAACGAAGATAAGGGAGTAATAATGCTAGACGGGCTATTTATAGGGAGTTTGGAATAATCCGATTGGCTTACTAATTTACGTTTTTCAACATTAATAATGCTAATATCAAAATCTATTCATGTCTTCTTCATCAGACATCCCTCTGGTTACCTTCTTTTTGCTAAAAGCTAAGCATGAAGACCAAATCAGTGTATTAAAGATGTAAAATAATAATAATTGGGTAGCTTAGCTCTTTTTCAACATTGGTAATGCTAATATCCAAATCTATTTGTCTTCTTTATCAGACATCCCTCTGTTCACTTTCTTTTCACTAAAATCTTAGCATGAAGACCAAATTAGTGTATTAAAAATGTAAAATAATAATAATTTAGTAGCTTAGTATGGGCCTCACAGTGGCGCAGTGGGTAGCACGTTCGCCTCACAGCAAGAAGGTCACTGGTTCAAGCCTCGGCTGGGTCAGTTGGCGTTTCTGTGTGGAGTTTGCATGTTCTCCTTGTGTTGGCGTGGGTTTCCTCCGAGGGCTCCGGTTTCCCCCACAAGTCCAAAGACATGCACTATAGGTGAATTGGGTAGACTAAATTGTCCGTAGTGTATGAGTGTGAATGGGTGTGTATGGATGTTTCCCAGAGATGGGTTGTAGCTGGAAGGGCATCCGCTGCGTAAAAACATATGCTGGATAAGTTGGCGGTTCATTCCGCTGTGGCGACCCCAGATTAATAAAGGGACTAAGCCGAAATGAAAATGAATGAATGAATAGTAGCTTAGTTGTTTTTGAACATTGATAATGCTAATATTAAAATCTCCTGCTAATATTAAAATCTTTACAATAATAAATGGCCAATGCAATATCCATAACATAACACAACCCTTTTGTCCATATCATCCACCCTCTGTCCAGATGACACACATCTAAACATCTAGCTAATGTTTAATGTTTATTATGCTGCAGTGTACTGTAATACACCATTACACACACACGCACACACCTCACCCATCACAAAAAGAGCAAGATATATCCTCCGTCTGCAGCTAAATGAGCGGATTATCCCTTCATTAGAGCACAGATGCCATTCCAGCACTGCCTCTGAGGCAAACAAACCTTTTTATTTGCCTCAACCTCACAGGATGAGCCGCGCTAATGTCCCAAACACAGACAGATGCATTACAGTCAGAGTGACAGGCGTATTAGGAACACTGTTTTACCATTTGTTTCTTCTTCTTCATCATCATCTATCAGCCCGTGGAGAAGGATCGGAGCCAGTTGGCTTTGGAGTGGCTGTACCAAAGTAAATCCGAATCAAACCGCAGGACAGCGTTGTTTTGCGGCGTAATGTGAGAATTAAGATATTGGATTTGACAGCATGGGAGCAGCGTCTGCTTGGAATACTTTTGGTGGTCTTGTCTTTTTCAGCATCTGACCATTTTTGTACATCCGTTCGAGTCTCTTGGTGCTTGTGCTCCCAAAAGCCCTAAAAGCATGGTCTTAAGTGCTATCTTCGGCTTCGATCAAAAGCTCCGCAAGGTCAGAGCCCTTCATTCGTCTTAATTTTCAACAAACCATCTTGGCACAAAAAAAAAAGACTTTTTAGTAGCTTGCGAATAGCAGATGGCAATGCTTTATCACGCGTCTACAATCAAAACATTGTTTTTTTGCTGCTTGTTCAAACTACTTATTTAAAATGCGTTGAATCAACACAATTCTTGAGGGTTTTTGGGACAGCTTATTTTCATTGATGGGAATAACGGCGTTATAAATAAACAGCATTACTAACGATGACACTTTTTCAGTAACGAGCCGCAACCCAGCACCCATACATTCTCCTAATTCACACACTCATACATTCATTCATTTTCCTTAGGTGTAGTCCCTTATTCATCAGGAGTCGCCACAGAGGAATGAATCGCCAATTATTCCAGGATATGGTTTACACAGTGGATGCCCTTCCAGCTGCAGCCCAGTACTGGGAAACACCAATCTCACATTCACACATGCACTCTTACACTATGAGCAATTTTAGTTTATCCAATTCATCTATATCACATGTCTTTTGGACTGTGGGGGATACCGGAGCACCCGAAGGAAACCCACGCCAACACAGGGAGAGCATGCAAACTCCACACAAAAATGCCAACTGGCCCAGCTGGGAATCAAACCAGAGACCTTCTTACTGTGAGGCCACAGTGCTAACCACTGAGCCACTGTGTCATACACTATGGCCAATTTAGTTTATTATTAACTCCAAACAGAAATGCCACCTGGCCCAGCCGGGACTCGAACCAGTGACCTTCTTGCTGTGAGGCGACAGCTAACCAATGAGCCACCGTGCTGCCGTCACTGGAACCATATCGCAAACACATTACAAAATGTCCTATTCCAATCAAGAAACTCAAATAATGTTCAAAATGGACTAATGCACTCTGAAAACATGAATCGCCTCCAAAAAAAATCACGAAGACGGCAAGCAATAACTTTCACGAAGACGGCAAGCAATTCCTCAGTCCTTATTCACGTTCCCTGCACCTCATAAGTGAATCCCGAAATCAGAGTAGCATGAAATCAGAAAAAAACAGAAGACAGAAAATGAAGAAGAAGAATAAGGTTAGCAGGGGGGCACGAGGAACATTTTGGAACAGCGGTATTCAAGGATTCGCACAGACAAAGAACAGACAGCGTGAAGCACTGGAGGCCGTGTTCAACATTGTTGTTGTCATACCATTTCATGAGCCGTTCAACATTAAATATTTACATTCAGAGGCAATTAGTGGTTCTGGGAACGACAACCACCGGGGTGCCAAGGACATCCTTTTCTTTAATTAACTTCCCCCCAGGAAAATAACGAGATGTTTCAACCCCGCTATCATAAACGATGACATGATTAGACAATATAGCTCTTTTCTGATAGTGCTTAAAGCGTTTATGGATGGGTCCAACTTGTTATTTTGCTTCTTTATTTCTAGAAAGTGCTCCTCCGGCGAGGTTCTCCACCCAAACAATTAACAATCCCTAAGGTGAAGGGATGATTAAAATCTTTTAAGTGGGAGCCCCCCGTTTCAAGTTTTCAAATGAGCGGCCTCCCTCATTCGAGCAAAGTCGGGAGGAGGCTGATGAGACTAAATTTAGACAAGAAAGAAAAGCGTTCAACCTCCCACCTAGCAATAATGCCCTGCCTTTTGCTTCCTGCGAGGATTCAATTTGCCAAAACAGTCAAATATTGCTGCAAAATGCCAGCTGCGCATTTAATCACTGTTGCCGCAATTATGACACACGGATGCCCTTTAAAGTCGAGCTTTGGCGCACAAAACGTCCATAAAATACAAAATAGATAAAGATCGTTTGCCTTTCTGTTCCTTTATTGAAAAAGCGGATTATTACAACTGCAGTCGACTCCACACGGCTTGGAATTGAACCTGCAGTTAGGTAAATGTATGGCCATTATCAGAGCGATACAGTACATTAATTGGGAGAGAAAACAGATAAATTGTAATTACATTCATGCATTTGGCTGACACTTTTATCTAAGCTGACATAAAGTGCACTCGGAGCATGCGTTTTATCCGTTCCTGGAAATTAAAGCCGTGGTGTTGCAAACTGACATAGGAACATAAACAGACTGCAGAGGAAGACCTGCTGACAAGAGGTCAACAGGTCACATTAAATAGAACACTAGACAGAAATATACATTGGAATAAGGCTGTAGCTACTGATTCATTTAGTAATCGAGTTTTCTACCGATAATTCCATCGTTTAATCAAGTAATCTGACTTTTATTGTTGAAATTAATATCTGTGCTCTACAGTAATTAAATCCATTTAGTGGTTTAAACTTCCATTCAAATATATATATATATATATATATATATATATATATTCATTCATTCATTTTCCTTCAGCTTAGTTCCTTTGTTTATCAGGGGTCGCCTCAGCGGAATGAACCGCCAACTTATCCAGCATATGTTTTACACAGCGGATGCCCTTCCAGCTGCAACCCAGTACTGAAAAACACCCATACACTCTCACATCCACACACTCCAAACACTTGCACTTGCAAACTCCACACAGAAATGCCAACTGACCCAGCCGGGACTGGAACCAGTAACCTTCTTGCTGTGAGGTGACAGTGCTAACCACTGAGCCACCGTGTCGCCCTATATATATTTGATAAAAAAATGTAAATAAAATAAATACGAATCATTTTCAAATTACATTAAAATAAGGTAATTTAGTACAACCTAAATCTAGCACAATTTGAAACTAAGGCATAAATCAAAATGATACTGATTTGGAAAATGATTCAAATTACACTACAAATTATTACAAATTAGGGCCTCACAGTGGCGCAGTGAGTAGCACGTTCGCCTCACAGCAAGAAGGTCGCTGGTCGCTGGTTCGAGCCTCGCCAGTTGGCGTTTCTGTGTGGAGTTTGCATGTTCTCCCTGTGTTGGCGTGGGTTTCCTCCGGGTGCTCCGGTTTCCCCCACAAGTCCAAAGACATGCAGTATAGGTGAATTGGGTAAGCTAAAATTGTCCGTAGTGTATGAGTGTGAATGGGTGTGTATGGATGTTTCCCAGAGATGGGTTGCAGCTGGAAGGGCATCCGCTGCGTAAAACATATGCTGGATAAGTTGGCGGTTCATTCCGCTGTGGCGACCCCAGATTAATAAAGGGACTAAGCCGAAATGAAAATGAATGAATGAATTATTACAAATTATAAACCAAAAAGTAGAAAGTAAAATAAAAACATACCAAATTGTGCTTTTTTTAAGTTCAATATTTTGCAAAAAGGTTTCTGTATGGGGCAGGTGTAGGGGTTTGGGATCGGGGATAGAATATGCAGCTTGTACAGTATAAAAATCATTACGTCTGTGGGGAATCCCTGAAAATGTTCAAGCGTCTGTGTGTTTGAGTGAGGGAGAGAAAGAGTTGAAGCTGTTATAGTGGCAAAGTGTGGGCCAACTTTGTAATAAACTCTAGTGTTTACTGGCTGGAAGGGCATTTGCTGCGTAAAACATATGCCAGAGTAGTTGGCGGTTCATTCCGCTGTGGCAACCCCTGATAATCAGGGACTAAGATGAAGGAAAATGTCAAATTCTTTTTAGGTTTTTTTGTTGTTGTTGTTGAACACAAACCAAGATATTCTGAAAAATGAGGAAAACCAGCAGCCATTAACATCTATAGACGTACATAAAAATACTAGAGAAGTCAATGGCTGCTGCTTTCCAACACTATATCCAACACAATCTCACGACAATTTAAAACTTTTTGATTTAGTGCTTCATTTGTACGATCTGATTCATACATTTTAGCATGATTTGCTTATCCCCAATGAGAGGTAGGTCTACTGGTAGGGTTTGGGTCTTCTCTTAAAAAAAAAAAAAAAAAGTATGTTTTTAAATGAATAAAATTGTATGAATTTGTACGGACTATGGCTGGAACACATCAATCCGATGCCAAACACCTACACCAACAAAACCCAACTGTGTTGTCGCCTCATGTTGGATTGCATCAGGACCAAAAAGCTGTGGATGAACACACCTAACGGACGAAAGGCAACAAAAACTAAAGCCGCGTATGATGTATCTTTCTGCTCTGCGAGGACGGTGGACTATTTTCTCATTCTGCAAAGGAAAACCGAACTTCAGACACGCACAGATAAAGCATAAACAAAGCAGCATTTAGTGCCATTATCACAGTAACTGTCCTGCAAATATGTTTAACAATCTAATCATCCATATCTTTTGCAAATATTTGAGAAATGTAGTGAAATCATAGCCGACCTCTTTGTTGTTTGTCCTCTTTGTTGTTTGTTGTTCTTGGCTAAATTTGTTTACTTGCTACGTCACTTCATTACGCTTTGATTTGTTGCTGAATAACTAAGACATTAGCCTGACAAGACGCGATGTGTGGAACACGCCAAACCAACTAGCCGACGGACTGACGAAGCCCAATGGCCAACCATCGGCTTGGAGTGTCCTGGCCTTTGGCCACTTTTTTGACAATACGTTAAACAATTACAGCACATTTCCTTGTGGTATTGGGCTAGTACAGGGGTGTCCAAACTCAGTCCTGGAGGGCCGGTGTCCTGGAGAGTTTAGCTCCAACCCTAATCAAACACACCTGAACCAGCTAATCAAGCTCTTACTAGATATACTAGAAACATCATGGTAGGTGTGTTGAAGCAAAGTTGGAGCTAAACTCAGCAGGAGTTTGGACACCCCTGGGCTAGTACAACTCCCTTTGTGTATCACAGAAGAAAGAAACTCAAACAGGTTTGAAACGAGTAGAGTATGAGCAAATGATGACAGAGTTTTAATTTTGGGTGAACTTTGGATGACATGGCATTAAGATTGTCGATGTCATCAAAGTTCATGTGTATGATCAAGAGCATATGAACAAACCTTTTGGCAACATATTGCCAAAATACATATTGTATTTTGGTGGGAAATCAATGGGTTTATAACGCAGCAGGCAACTCTTCCACCCTTAGCATCTCATCCGATGACTCAACTTTCTGAAGTCGATAGAAGCAGATGGTAATGATAGCACACTACAGATGCACTAGCTCTTAGCAGTCACACTGTTAAGGCCGCAGGTGTAGGATTCCAGATTACGACACCCAGAGTAGATAAGCGGCATGATTGTGGATTACACATGTATCAGCGAGTTGCAGGTAACAAAGCCGGATTCCAAACGTAAAGCCAGATTACAAGAAAATAAAGCCAAGGTGGCGACATTAAGCCCGATTACTAGCTAGGGGAATGTTAGTTCTGTTAGTTCCACCTACAACTTGTATTCTTTTTGATTGGGATAGAAGCCAATAAACTTCATGGTCTATTTAGTATTTGAGCACATCTACAGTCTTCATCCTGGTACTGTATTTTCCGTCGAGTAGTCTCGTGTCTGGCAGTGGAAGTGAAGGACACACTCATGCTTGAAAGGCTACATCGATCGGCCAATGGCGCTGATATGTTATTGTTACATTCAGGCCAGCTGAGTCAGTAAGAAAGGTTTCTATTCATACTCATTTTCATTCTTACTCACACGGTTAGATAATCCTCCCTGGACCTTTTAGTGAAAAGTCCAAAAGGCCAGTAGGGCACCCGCTAAGCTCAAGTCTCTGCTATGAAACCTCTAACAGATGGTGAGCTCTTTTTTTCCACTAAAAGGTTCATTTTTGAGGATTGTTCCCCTTTCTACAGTAAATACAAGTAACGCAGCTGTTCAGTGTTTTAAGCAAAATCTTAAATATAATGCAAGACATTTTATACCTTTCTCTACAGAAAGAGAAAAGGGCAGCGTTTCTGTATGTTTTTGTAGTAATCTCCTCCTTTTTTGTGCTGTTGTCTCATCTTATCCAAATCATTGGGATTTAATGTTACCTTTACATTTTAACGGGCTGCTTTGATTGTCGGGGGAATGTTGTTCTCATTTCTAGCCACCGTTATGAACTCACCAAAGTGCGACCTCTAGAGGACAGCAGCAGCCTCCAAAATGAGACACAGATTAGGAGTTATAAAAATCAACCTTAGGTGGTTTTAAATAATAATAGCAAATAGTACAAATATTAAAAACGTAAGCATTAGCTGATCAGCTTACATTGTAAGGCTCAATCGTCAGGCATGCTCAGTGGTGTCATCGATCTGGCAACCTGCCTAAGGAGGAGGGGCCAGGTGGAAAAAAAACCGTATTGAATATTTTGAGTTTATACATAGTCATAGGCCCATTTACGGCAAGTCATTTAACTCGGCAGCCATCTTTGAAATTCATTCTGGGCATTCTGTTTGAATGGGGGAACATCAAATTCTTCAAATTTGCTTGCCAAGCTTACGATTCAATTTTATATTAGGAATCACCAATAAAATTAAACAATAACTGTCTCTTTAGTTCATTTCTAAACATTCGAATCACACAAAATCTGCAGAAACTCACGTCTTGTCCGAGTCCCTCCCCCAGAGAATCACCCGTCTATAGCAATCGCTGATTAGCTCCTGTACTAGAAGGCAGGGCTTGATTTGCTACATTGACCTTTACACTTTTCAAAACTATACGAGTGACATGATTTGTGTTTTCTACAGTCTTTGACATAGTTCAACCACTGGGTGCCAATTCTACACACTACACCTTTAATGAGCCGCTTTGTGACATCATAAACCCTGGAAAATAATGCTGTAGTTTAAACAAGTTGTAGTTCGTTGTAGTTCTTTGTCTGAAAACAAAATATCTTCCTTTGGAGTGGACTTTGAGATATGGAACTCTGTGGATCTATTTTAAGCCCAAACATACACGCCACACGCTGACTAACATTCAAAAAGAGAAAAAGCATTATAGGAGCCCTTTAAAGTTATATCAGTCACTCAGAAATGAGCAGAATAGTAATTGGAAACAATATAAATATTACAATTGTGAACATTAGCTGATCAGCTTACATTGTAAGGCTCAATCGTCAGGCATGCTCACTCCTGGTGGTGTCATCAATCTGGCAACCTGCCTGAGGATGAGGGGCCAGGTGAAAAATAAACCTTATTAAATATTTAGAATGTATACATAGTTCAACCACTGGGTGTCAATTCTGCACACTACACTTTGTGACATCATAAACCCTGGAAAATAAGACTGTACTTTAAACAAACTGTTCGTTGTAGTTCTTTGTCTGAAAACAAAATATATCCCTTAGGATTGGACTTTAAGGTTTGCAACTCTGTGGATCTATTTTAAGCCCAAACATACACGCCACACGCTGACTAACATTCAAAAAGAGAAAAAGCATTATAGGACCCCTTTAAAGTTCTGTCAGCCACTCAGAAATGAGCAGGATAGTAATTGGCAAACAATACAAATATTACAAATGTAAACATTAGCTGATCAGCTTACATTGTAAGGCTCAATCGTCAGGCATGCTCACTCCTGGTGGTGTCATCAATCTGGCAACCTGCCTGAGAAGGAGGGGCCAGGTGAACAAAACCTTACTGAATATTTTGAATTTAAACATAGTTCAACCACTGGGTGTCAATCTTACACACTACATCTTTAATGGCCCACTTTGTGACATCATAAACCCTGGAAAATAATGCTGTAGTTTAAACAAGCCTTTATTTGTAGTTCTTTGTCTGAAAACAAAATATCTTCCTTTGAAAAAAAGGAGAAAAGCATTATAGGACCCCTTTAAAGTTCCGTCAGCCACTCAGAAATGACCAGAACGGTAATCTGAGCTTCAACTTGAACTGCACTTAATGTCACCGTATGCGAGGGAAAATCTGTGGCCGTTTCGCCCGCCCCAACACCTTGCTAAATCCATCCCTGCTGTTGTGATTAGACCCGTACATCCGATTCTTTTGGACCCAGAGCTGCTGCTGCTGCTGGACTGATTAGCATCAGCCTCTCCATCCTCTCACCTGTGCCATTCCCTCGTTGTCTCTTCCTCTCTCTCTTTCAATTTGTCTCTTCCTCTCTCTCTTTCAATTTGTCTATCTCTCTCTTTCTTAGAGCAGTGTTAAAGGTGTAAAAAAAGGTGCTCTGGAGGGGAGGCAGTGACAGGAGGAGGTCAAATGGGTCATTCGAGACGCTGTCAATAGTGTTTCCGGATGCTTCTTGAGAGCAGGTGGTGTTAAGGGGTCTGATGTTGCCTGCTGATAACTTCTGCCTGTGTTTGTGTGACATACTTTTCTTTCTTAATTAGCACAAGAATACAAAAATATTGGAATAAAACTGAAAAAAAGGCCTCACGGTGGCGCAGTGAGTAGCACAATCGCCTCACAGCAAGAAGGTCGCTGGTTCGAGCCTCGGCTGGGTCAGTTGGCATTTCTGTGTGGAGTTTGCATGTTCTCCCCGTGTTTGCGTGGGTTTCCTCCGGGTGCTCCGGTTTCCCCCACAGTCCAAAGACATGCACTATAGCTGAATTGGGTAAGCTAAATTGTCCATAGTGTATGTGTGTGAATGAGTGTGTATGGGTGTTTCCCAGTGATGGGTTGCAGTTGGAAGGTCATCCGCTGCGTAAAACATATGCTGGATAAGTTGGCGGTTCATTCCACTGTGGCGACCCCTGATAAATAAAGTGACTAAGCCGAAGGAAAATGAATGAACAGAATAGAATAGAAAACATCTCTCTCTCTCCTCCCTAAACGTGCTACAGTTTAAAATCTCACTCAATGCTAAACATCCCCTCTGGTTAGTATTTCAATGCGCTTGTTGTGTTATTGGATTGAGTCTTCAGTGTCAGTCTTTAAAAAAAAAAAAAACATTTTGAAGTGCATATTTGCGGTAGGTGTTCTAAATAAATAATGCATTGAAGATTGGAGCGTTTTGTTGCGTCTACTCTGATTTCCCGAGCACTGCGCCAATAAGCACTAAACTGCCAGGCAATCAGTGCAGTTCTTTTTGAAAATTGCCTGCGCTGTATCTGGCTCTGTCCTGCGCAGCCATTTTCACTTGTCACTTTGACGGCGGTGCTGACGAGCTTCATAAACGCCCCAAGTCAAACCCCCCTTCTCCTTATCATACCATACTTATCTAAATGTTTTTTTTGCTCTGCAGAAAATCGCTCTGTGTGTACTCCAGAGGCGAAGCTGCATAATTGACTATGCCTTTATTACTCTGCTCTGATGAAGGCCTTGTAGCTAATTGCTAATTATAAAACAGACAGTTTCGGCTCTAAAATGGGATTGGATGAGAACCGTTTGAAGCCGTGGGTACTCGGACTAAACATCAGTTTCACAATAGGATGTTTGATAGATAAATGTCTGAAGATAGCATACTTCACTGAAAAAAAAATATGATTCATTGGATTTACCTACTAATTTTTTAAGGTAAGTGGTTGCAAACGATTTATATGGGCTGAATTTTTTCATTCATTTTCTTTTCGGCTTAGTCCCTTTATTAATCTGGGGTCGCCACATCGGAATGAACCATTAACTTATCCAGCATATGTTTTACGCAGCGGATGCCCTTCCAGCTGCAGCCCATCACTGGGAAACATCCATACACAGTCATACACTACTGACAATTTGGCTTACCCAATTCACCTATGCCACATGTCTTTGGACTGTGGGGGAAACCGGAGCACCCGGAGGAAACGCATGCGAACACGGTAAGAACATGCAAACTCCACACAGAAACGGCAACTGGCCCACCCGGGGCTAAAACCAGCGACCTTCTTGCTGTGAGGCGACAGTGCTAACCACTGAGCCACCATGTCGTCTGTTTTTTGTTCAATTATTTATTCATGAATTTTCCTTCGGCTTAGTCCCTTTATTTATGAGGGGTCACCACAGCGGAATGAAACACCAACTTATCCAGCATATGTTTTATGCAGCAGATGCCCTTCCAGCTGCAACCCATCATTGGGAAACACCAATACACTCTCATTCACACATACCCTTTGGACAATTTAGCGTACCCAATTCACCTATAGCGCATGTCAAGCGAACACAGGGAGAGCATGCCAGAAATGCCAACTGACCCACCCGTGGCTCGAACCAGCGACCTTCTAGCTGTGAGGCAACAGCACTACCCACTGTGCCACAGTGCTGCCTGTTTTTTGTTCAGTTAACTTAAAATGATAAAAACCATTACGTTAACTTAATCGATTGGCATTGGGGTGACATGAAGGAGTTGTGTGGAACCCAGCATTTTTTATTGTGTGTGTGTGTGTGTGTGTGTGTGTGTGTGTGTGTGTGTGTGTGTGTGTGTGTGTGTGTGTGTGTGTGTGTGTGTGTGTGTGTGTGTGTGAGTGTTAGTCTGTTAAAAATACAAATCACGGCACATTTCCAATTATTTAAAAAAAAACACAAAATATTCTTGAAAAAAAAAAAAAAATCACATTTGAAATGGCCAAACTTTAGACGCATCCTTTGAGCTTTAAGCATACACACACAGTATGAAGCCTTAAAATGCGGCTTACAAACAAAACAGCAGCTCATTAGACTTTGAGATGGAGAACATACCATAACATTTTTTCATGTTAACTTGCAGTCGTTCTGTCTCCAGTAGCAACGGGAGGGGTGTCGCACCTGATGCGTTCCTAATTGCCTGTTCCGTTTGACCATTAGAGAAACCAGAAAGAGACAGTGGACAGCTTTGAGCATCCACCTGCATGTGCCTTCAGCAAAGAGGTTAAATAGGGTTAATTTACTGATCAATGCATGTGTCCCCGAGGCTTCTGCTCTAAATGTCAGATGTTAGCGCTAAAGATGTGGCAGAAAACACGTGGCAGGCAGACGAAATTTGCATTGCTATTTTATAGCAACCAGGCTTCCATATTGAAGATTAGGAAGGAAAAAAATCATTAAAATGGTTTAGATGTAGAAAAATACTGATAGTTTCAAATTTGCTGTTTCAAAATTGATTTTCAAAAAGTCTCAAATTATATTTAACTTGTTATTTGTTGTTGCTACACTAAAAAAAATGCTGGGTCCCACACAATCCCTTCATGGCGACAATCCCAAATGGTTTTTACCATTTTAAGTTGATTGAACGTAAAACAATTAAGTTGTGACCCAAAAAACCCTCAAGAATTATGTTGTTTCACCTTCTTTTAAAAAATTTTAACAAGCAGCAAAAATATGTACACTCAGCGGCCACTATATTAGGTACACCTGTCCAACTGCTCGTTAATGCACATTTCTAATCAGCCAATCACATGGCAGCAACTCGATGCATTTAGGCGTGTAGACATGGTCAAGACGATGTGCTGCAGTTCAAACCGAGCATCAGAATGGGGGGAAAGGTGATTTAAGTGACTTTGAACGTGGCATGGTTGTTGGTGCCGGACGGGCTGGTCTGAGTATTTCAGAAACTGCTGATCTAATGGGATTTTCACGCACAACCATCTCTAGGGTTTACAGAGAATGGTCTGACAAAAAAGAAAATATGCAGTGAGCGGCAGTTCTGTGGACGCCAATGCCTTGTTGATGCCAGAGGTCAGAGGAGAATGGCCAGACTGGTTCTAGCTGATAGAAAGGCAACAGTAACTCAAATAACCACTCATTACAACCGAGGTATGCAGAAGAGCATCTCTGAACGCACAACACGTCCAACCTTGAGGCGGATGGGGTACAGCAGCAGAAGACCACAGCGGGTGCCACTCCTGTCAGCTAAGAACAGGAAACTGAGGCTACAATTCA
>CAIGQW010054307.1:3290903-3309229 GCA_903798125.1 Danio choprae
CTACTACTTCTACTGCTACTACTGCTGCTACTACTAGTACTACTGCTGCTGCTACTATTGCTACTCCTACTGCTACTAATGTTGGCTTAATGTATTTAATCATATCTGCTCAGAGTTTAATAAAAATGCATTTTTGTCACTGTGCTAATCCACTTTTTGGTTCCATTTTTTAATCATGTTTAGTTTTTTTTTTATTAGTAATTTAATAACACTTAGTAATAAATATCATGTTAAAGTCAGCAAACTGCAACATTTTCTTAAATATGTCTTATTATGCAAATCATCGTTTTTGGCCCTTTGTGCGGTTTAAATGTGGCCTCTGAACTTGGGAACCCCTGTACCACTGACATTGGGGATGTGACTTGATTTTGCTCTCGGCTGTGCAATGAACCACTCAACTCATCAGAGTTTGTAAAGACCACTAAAAGCTCCTCCACTGAACAGAATCAATGCAGAACGGCCACTACACATGCTCATTGATCTGAACATCACATGGATGAGTTGAGGCAGTTGAGATGATCCCGTATCTCCATTGACTCAAGTCTGATGATTAGCTGTTAGTTCTCATGTACCTTGCTTACAAAAAAAAGATCCATTGATTAAAAAACCTTTTACAATTGTTAAGCTTGATTTTAAATAAAGAAACCATGAAACTTCATGCTCAGGAGACTGTGCATCATGGTGTACTTAACTGAACATGAGCAGAATATCCAGAGAGAACGATTTAAGTGCAAGCACGAAGACCACTATGAATAAATGGTGCATCTCTGATTAAGGTGATTGTTCTTCATATTTTTGATTTATTATTTTAAGTAGCCGTTAATAAAACTAATAGAGCTAATAAATCAAGACAACACATGAAACAAAATAACATTTCAAATCAGGATGTTTGATGGACATTTATTCCTGTGATGGAGAAGCTGATTCTGTCTGATTTCAGTATTTCCTAGTATATTTTTTCTTCTGGAGAAAGTCTTACTTGTTTTATTTTGACTAGAATAAAAGCAGGTTTAAATATTTCGAAACCTATTTTAAGATCAATATTATCAGCCCCCTTAAGCAATATATATTTTTTGATTGTCTGCAGAAGAAACTACTGTTATACAATGACTTGCCTAATTACCCTAACTTGCCTAATTAAGCCTTTGAATTGCACTTTAAGCTGAATACTAGTATGTAGAAAAATATGTAGTAAAATATTATCTACTGTCATCATGGCAAAGATAAAAGACATCAGTTATTAGAAATGAGTTATTAAATCTATTAGGTTTAGAAATGGGTTAAAAAAAATCTCCGTTAAACAGAAATTGGGGGAAAAATATAAAGGGCCGCTAATAGTTCTGACTTCAACTGTATATATATGCAGTTATTTTTCTCGCTGTAAATAAGAAAAGGGAAATAAATACAATAGAATAAAAATATGAAACAAACCGTGCTTCAAGCATCTGCACTGTAAGAAAAAACCTTTAATAATAGCTACAAAAGTCCTTCAGTCAGGAGCAGTGAGTGATTTTGTCCTTTTGTTGTTTGATTAATAATGATAAAAACAGTCGGCAGCAGGAATATTGCGCGCTGTCACTTTAAGAGCAGCACGGTTCTGATTTACGGTTTCACTTTCACATGCCTTTTGATTCTCAACTCGTTTGTTTATTACAAATATGAGGGTTAATATGAATAATCACTAAACACAAATTTGCATGCATTTGAACATTGATGCGTTCACATTAAGATGACTTTAGATGTGTGTGCGCTGCTCGTCTCTGAGGCTGAGCGCATACACTCAACAGCATGCGATCGCTTTCGCGCTTTTAAAAACATGAATGATTCGAATGTACATCAATGAATGATGCGCATCCCGGGCTGCAAAGGTTACATTACAGTACATGCTTTTAGTAACTACATGAAGCTTTGCAGGGCCACAAATAATCGTTTTATCTCGATTAATGTTTTTTCATAATCGTTAGAAGCCTAAATGAATTTCGATTAACTGCACAGCCCTATGCTACGTCACGGTTTATTTGGCAAATTCATTTCCATCTCCCATTATTTGCATTAACCCTTATTCACACAAGTACAAAACTACGTCAAACGAGTGTAAACACCTTCATTGCAAATTAAGGGATTATTTATCTAACATTTGGCATTTCCATCACAAATGCGCTATAACAGAGGCTAATGGAAACCCAGCTAATGTCACATGATCTTTCAGAAACCAATCTAATATACTGGAATACTGCTGAAAGAAATATCTTGCTATTAATAATGTTAAAAACATTTGTGCTATTTAATACATTTTTACATCTTACATTCTTTAATGAATTTGTTCAAAGCAACATTTTATTCTTCTCTCAGTTCCTCCTTGCTGAATGCAGCTACTCATTCCTTTCAGAAAAACATCTGACTGGTGGATATTGTTCATAGTGAGTTAAATCAGAAACAAATACCAGCTTGTTTACACTGTAGAAATAGATCATATTCCCTCAGCCTTTCTAGCTATTTGCAACAAAGTATAAATAGGAGCAATTGTGTTTGGAATTTGTGACGATGGTCTTTGCTAACAAGTAAATCTCAGCGAAAATAGACCGGCAGTAAAAAATGATCTCATTTATCAGTGATTTGATAAATAAAGCAGGTGTACCACTAATAGCCTTGATACTAAAAGTCATGTTTGTGTACAAGCTTGGAAAGCAGTGCCTCATACCTGTCACAATGTGAAAATAAGGGATTCACCCCCCCCCCCCCACTGTATACATTAGAAATAGCTGCAAACAGTCTAGCCTATTAGAATTGTTAACTATTAACTATTATAAAGAAATTGAATCAAGTTATCAAATCTCATGAACCTTTTCTTCACTCTCTCTATAATTTAAACTTTCTGATTAAGGAGCAGCGCATGAATCTCTCATTTAGATTTTTCATTTGATTATATTAAATAACAGAGGTGTCACTTTAAAATGCACTGATCTACAACATCTTTTTCCTAACTTTTTATGCTAATTTAAGACAAAATGTGTTGTGTTTAAAAGAAAACCTAGTAAGATTGACATGTTTAGATGTTATTATTATTATTGTTGTTATGTGTATATGTCTGTTCAAACACGCACCCAAAACCCAGAGTGTCCACATTTGCTCTGCTTCAAATCGCATGTACAGAATCTGTTTGAGAAACAGCATCTATTTATGACTGTGGAGTGCGTCAGCTGACAGTCACGAACCACTACATCAACTGACTACATCACCACGCACCACTACATAAACTGAAAGGAAGGGAATCCCGCCGTTTTTATATTTATTTCAAAGTGTTTTCATGCCTAAATAAAAATGAAAGCACAGAACAGATTCACATTTAAGAGCAAGGGGAATCCCCTGGTGGTTCGGCGGTATGGGTTGCGTATAGGGAGGATCGGCTCTTTAATGTGTATTGCCACCCTTCATATAAAGATTACAAATATAAGAGAAATACAGGAAAATACCTTTACGAGATGATAGCGGGATAGAATTGTAAAATACTGGAGAATTTTCCTAGAACGTTCCTAGAAAACGGAATATTAGATGAGAAAACAGTGGGCGTGGCTTGTTTTTTCTACTGCGAGCTGATTGGATGTAGTAAAGTAGGCAATTTATTCGAAAGATTGGGAAAAGGGTTTGGGGAGAGTTATAACAACCTAACAGACTCCTCCTCCTCACCATGTCTGTCAAAACTGACAGTTGGAGGGGCGTGGTTAAGTATGTTAGCCCCACCCAATTCTTAGGATATACATAATCGAACAATTTAACTGAAAACAAACAGGAAGTGCATTTTCAGACTTCAATTAAAGATTAGTAGGGCAAACATTTATTTATTTTCTTAATGACACGCACAGATGAGTTGTTCACCACAAAACTAGCAACGTGAGCTAACAAAATCAATATGGTTAGTTTTGATTTCATGGGGACTTAAAAAATGATGGGGACTTAAAATACTGGAACTGGAAACAATGAAAAATTGCCTTAACTGACTGACATTGACCAGACTTAGCTGAATAATAATTGGGTTATTCTTCTCAGTTCTTCTTCTTTTTTTTTTTTCAAACTTTTTCACACATTTTTGTTTTGTGCCAAACCTTATTTCAGCCTTAACACACTGATGTATACAACCCCCCGCAAGCACTTCTACCCTGTTTGAGTCCCTGGTTTGTGCTGCTTCTACGCCAAAAGCAAACATGCTTCATGTTTATGTATGAAACCCCAACATGGAGCACTTCAAAGAACAGTCCGGTAGCAGAAGAAAAAGTAAATAAGCTAAAACAAACCTCAAGATGTCCTCTCTCCATGTACAAACAAATTCGAAAACCTGCCAAGCTAACTAGTCATACCCTAGCAAGGATATTTTTGTGTTTAAAGGAAGTCTAATGTACATCTAACAGACACCCAAACAAAGATGCCTTGGCTAAAATGAGGCTAAATTTGGGCTGTCAGTGAAAATTTAATAGACATCTATGAGGAGTCCAAAACTCGACTTGTCATCAAATAGACAGGAATGAATTACTAAACATGTCTATTTGTTGACTAGTCTATTTTTAGACTATTCTTAGATGTCGATTTTCACTGACAGCCCAAATTTAGCCTTGTTTAAGCTAAGAGGTCTAACTTTAGATGTCTATTAGACATCTATTAAACATCAAATTGCTTGGTGGGAGCCCTTCATGTGGTTTCTGCTGTCCACATCAGTAAATATGCATTAAAACTAAATGAACATATAGCATATCATACTAGTTAAGTAAGATGGCTGTAGTTATAACATTTATTTTAGTGTAATATCAGTCCCCTGTGGGAACTTAGTCTTTGTACAAACTGATCTAGTCAGTGTTTATAATATCTGTTATTAATATTCACTCTACACTGTAAAACATGCTGGGTTCCACACAATTGACTTGTGTTGGGAAAACATGAAGGAGTTAAGTTAACTTATTAGTTCGTACAAATTTAAGCGGATTGAACATACAACAATTAAGTTGTCCCCCCCCAAAAAGCCTCAAGGATTGTGTTGTTGCAGCTCATTTTAAATAGGCAGTTTGAACAGACAGCAAATGTACTTTTTTAAGTGTAATGTGCAGACTATTGAAAAGCATTTTGTTGCGGGGCTATATTCAATTTACTATTAAAGGACTTGTTCAAACATCAAATGGACACAAAATCAGCACGCCGAACATTAAAGATTAAAAAAATGTGCACATCTTTCGCTTTTACAACCGATATTGCATTATATTTAGCAAGCCACACCATGCCTGCCAAATCATCACAGATGCTCTGGCCAGATACATAGTCATGGATCGCTTTGTAAATTTGCTTCAAACAAACATTTAGCCCAAATTAATGATATAACCATGAGGGAAAATAAGCATTTTAGCACAATGCAAAGCAACACTGGATTTCAACCAATTGCCTCATTTTAAAGAGCTTATTATTATTGTGTATAGGGAATCACACCATCAAGAATGGAATAAAAAATACTAATGATATTCCTTCATTCATTTTCCTTCGGCTTAGTCCCTTATTTATCAGGGGTCGCCAGAGCGGAATGAACCACCAACTACTCCAGCATATGTTTTACGAGGCAGATGCCCTTCCAGCCGCAACCCAGTACTGGGAAACACCCAAACACACTCATTCACACACACACAATCATACAGTATGGCCAATTTAGTTTATTCAATTCACTTATACCACATGGAGCACCAGGAGGAAACCCACGCAAACACAGGGAGAACATGCAAACTCCACACAGAAATCCCAACTGGCCCAGCCGTGACTCGAACCAGCGACCTTCTTGCTGTGAGGCAACAGTGTTAACCACTGAGCCACCGTGCCACCATACTAATGATATTGAGTTACACTTTTATGCCAGACTAAATGTAAGAAGTGAACTGAGTGAAGAAAATATTAAACGAACACAGAGCAAATATGAAATGTCAGTGTGTCTTATTAGAGGTAAACATCATCATTAACCAAATCAATTACCTTGGCAAATAGGCAAGCTGTGTAGCACATTAATGTAAGGGGCTTGTTTATGCATACTAAACTGTTGCATTACTTAGTCTTCATTAACATTTGCAATCGTATTTTCTCAGTGATATAAATGTATTAAATTGTTATTCATATTAAACAGAGTGCTGTCTTGGGCAACCAAAGGTTAATACTTATTTACCAAAGCCTGATGTATGCTGTCAGTGACCTGGTAATTTAATTTGATATGAAGTTTAATAAATCTTTAATTTCAGTTCAGGCGTTTGCATGTTCTCCACATGCTGGCGTGGGTTCCGGGTTCTCCCGTTTCCTCCACAGTCCAAAGACATGCGTTAAGGTGAATTCGGTAAACAAAATTGGCCGTACTGTGTGACTGTGTGTGAATATGAGAGTGTATGGGTGCTTCCCAGTACTGGGTTGCGGCTGGAAGGGCATCCGCTGCCTAAAACATATGCCGGAATAGTTGGCGGTTCATTCCGCTGTGGCGACCCCTGATAAATAAGAGACTAAGCCGAAGGAAGTAAATTAATAAATACAGTTCCTTTACACAAGGTAGCAGCATGTTGTTGTCTCCAAGCTAAAAATGCATATACAATACTTCTCTATCTCTAGTACACTAACATTTAGGGACTCGAGCTGTAAAGAAAATCCTGATTCAATTTTGATTCCTCAACAGCTCCAGTTAATGATTCTTTTAGTATTTTCTGTGAGGTTTGTTGCCAAATTATGTTTTCAGATCTAATAACACTTGATCAAATAAAACTGGGCAGATGAACTAATGAAGGATTTCCACCTAGAAAGGAGCATCTTTTGGCTAAGGTATTTTAAAATGCAATGCTACTTACAGCATATACTGTAATATATGCATACTATTCAGGTCACGCTTCCTTTACACTGTAAAACCCGATACGGTAAGTTAGCTCAAACTGTTTGAGGAAACAAATTGTGGCAAACCATTTAAGCTTTAAAACAAAATTGTTTGAGTACTGTAAACTTTATATATTGAGGCATATATGCATATATTAGTTGTGTTGATATTGTCAAACATGTAGAGTTCAGTTAATAGAACAAATTAAGTCGATACTACTATATACTGTAGCTACCCAAACGGTTTGGTACTGCTTCTAGGATTAGAGTTAAGTTATAATAAATAAATTATCGAAAAATAAATGATCGAACTATAAATTATCGAACTAATTCACTCATAACTCATTTGGTTTGAGTTCTGCGTAGTATAATCAGTTTATGAATTACCACAACTCTTTTTCATTAAGTTAAAGTAACTTTTTTTTAATAATAAGTTAAACTAACTCATTTCATTCAGTGATTTTCACTGTTAGGTTTTACACTGTAGTATTACAGGGTTGCCAGATTTAAGTTTCAAATAAATGTTGTTCTTTTTAACTTTTTATTCACCTCTATTCCTGAAAGCGTATCATTGCGTGTACACTAAATATTACGGTAACACTTTACAAAAATGTTAACAAGCATGAATGTGGATTTTTATAATGCATTAGTAAATGTTGAACTACGATTAATAAATGCTGTACAAGTGCTGTTCATTATTAGTTTATGTTAGTAAATACATTAACTTATGAATCTTTATTGTACGTGTGACCAATATTACAAAGCACAAATGTCTGCAATATTGATAAAAAATAAATAAATAAATAAATAAATAAATAAATAAATAAATAAATAAATAAATAAATAAATAAATAAATAAATAAATAAATAAATAAATAGTGAATTGAGCACAAATCATAGCATCTAAGAATGATTTCTTCAGCCATTGGTTTTTGGAGATGTCAACTGGAACAAGATCTCCAGACATTTTTGTATAACAAATAAAATTAGAGAGGTATCATTTAAAACTGTCCATCGTATTTATCCTGTAAAGCAGGTCATTGCAATATGTTGTAGAGACGTTGATTTAAAATGTGTTTTCTGTAAAGCTAAGGAAGAGAGTATTGTTCATTTATTTTATGGTTGTATATATACACAGTTATTTTGGTGTGATCTATTTTGGTATTGTCTTTTGTTAAGTATGAATATTGAATTGGAATTTCGAAGAAAAGGACGCTTTATTGTTTATGAGATTGCTGTTGATTTCAACATTTGGTATATTGTTAATTTGCTCATTATATAGGAATTGTTTTATTCATAAATGTAAATGGGCAGTGAAAAATAAACTAATTTTACTCACTTTAAAATAGAAATAGGTCATCACCCGTGTACGTTAAAAGAAACAAGAAACACCAAAGCAAAAAAAAAAAAGAACTTAATTATTTTAAAGCCTTAAATCTTATCTTTGAATAACTGTAATTACTTTATATTTCTTCTTATATATCGTATTTATTTTGATGTCAATTTAAGGTTATGTTATTGCCCTGTGTTCTAAAATTGCAATAAAAATTTTTTTAAAAGAATGCCTCACAGCAAGAAGGTCGTTGGTTCAAGTCTCGGCTGGGTCAGTTGGCATTTCTGTGTGGAGTTTGCATGTTCTCCCCGTGTCCACGTGGGTTTCCTCCGGGTGCTCCGGTTTCCCCCACAGTCAAAGCAAAACGAATGAATGATTTCTGAAAATTCAGCTTTACCATTTAACATCATTGGAAAAATCAAAAGAACCAAAACTGTAATTTTGAAATAAAAAAATAATAATTCTACTGTTTTTACTGTATTTTTAACCCACTAAATTGGCCTTGGTGATTTTAAAAAACATTTACATATCTTCTCAACACCACGCTTTCGAACAGTAGCGTTTATTGTCAGCAAAATGCTAGTAAAAGACTGTTGTACAATTACGGCAGTGTTTTAAGCTCTAAAAAAAAACATGTTGAACAAAGCGTTCACATTCAAAGAGATGTCACAGCTTACCGTTCCCACATTGCAGACAGACCTTTTTAGTCAGAGCTCTTAAAGAGTGCGATTACATGAAAGAACTGCCAGTGCTACCCTGACATTTTGATTCCACATAAGAATAGGAACAGAGAGAGAGAGAAAAAAAAACGCTTTGTAATCATACTTAACATACTATCTTTCAGTTGTTGTTCAGTAGATAGTCTATAAAGCTAAGCGCAGAGGCATTAACGTTCACCCGTTTTTTCCCCGGCTGCCCCGAGAACGGTATTTCTGGTCTTCAATCATGTCTTCCTTAAGTCTAAAGCAGAGCTAAAATCTGCACCCAGGCCTGTGCTTCTACTTATTCTCCAACTCATACCTCAAGCTGACAGCGGATCGATGCGTTTTGATTGGGTGCCATCATGGCTCCACCAGGCCCTGGCTTAAAGAGGTCTGCGGCCACTGGGAAATTCGTTTTGCTACTGAACATCCTTGGAATAACCTCCCCGCATTAGAGCTATACGTGCCGCGGGCTGTCAGCGCACGCTCTACTTTATGAGTCTAAAGCTGGAGATGAGAAAATATGAAACAAAAGATTAACTACAGCAATCCCTGTTAGACTTTTTCAAATTGTATACGGATACACAAGGGGAAACCTGGCTTTGGATGAAACTGAGGAAGAGATGTGGCCCCAGAGACCGGCGTCCAGGAGGACTCGGGTTTGAATCCCTCATCCTTCAGGGTCTACGTCCCAAATTACTCTGTTGTCACTGGGGAGAAGCCAATCCTTCTATATCTGTGCAGCCACTTTCAGTATATCTGCGCAAATGGATGAGATTATAATGAGGAGAACCTTATGCATGCAGAAGGTTAATTAAAATAATGTATGTTTTATTTCATGGAGACATAATGTAAAAATAGGAAATAAGCACATGTGCGGTTTACTTTATAATGATCGAAGACTAGTGGTATCGCATGTGTTCTCCCACCCGGGGCATTAATTTACACTCGAAAATTGCTGATAAATGTGAAATGACCCATCGTGGTGTTTTATAATGAGGTTCTTTAGTCTATAGTGGAGAGATGATGACATTGTCCAGCGAGCATGCTTAGGGGGTGGGAATTGTATATCGTAACCGTTTTATAATAGGATGAGATTGCCTGCAGGATTTAACAGGTATTTTATAGGCCAATTGTTTAGACTGTATGTCAAAATTTTAGCTTGTGGCCTTAAGCAAATGCCGAAATAAACACTGAAGCTCATTTACCTGAAGGATGCCGTAAATATCTAATGTAGTGGATTAAAAACACAGCTGAGGTCAGAATTATTAGCTCTCCTGTATATTTTTCCTCAATTTCTGTTTAACGGAGAGAAGATTTTTTTCTAAACATAAAAGTTTTAATAACTAATTTCTAATAACTGATTTATTTACCTTTGCCATGATGACAGTGCATAATATTTTACTAGATATTTTTCAAGACACTAGTGTCCATGTCCATCCTTTTATGACCCCATCTTCTGATGGCTACTTCCAGCAGGATAACGTGCTATGTCAAAGCGCAAATCATCTCAGACTGGTTTCTTGAACATGACAATGAGTTCACTGTACTCAAATGGCCTCCACAGTCACCAGATCTCAATCCAATAGAGCACCTTTGGGATGTGGTGGAACGGGAGATTCGCATCATGAATGTGCAGCCAACAAATTCTATTGCGTCTATTGCGTGATGTTATCATGTCAATATGGAGCAAAATCTCTGAGAAATATTTCCAGTACCTTGTTGAATCTATGCCATTCAAGCATTTAGGCAGTTCTGAAGGCAAAAGGGAGTTCAACCCGGTATTATTAAGGTGTACAAAATAAAGTGACCGGTGAGTGTATATGTATGAATAAATTAAGCAGACCAAGCACAAATCTTTTGCTCTGATTATTTATATATGTATTTTATTTTAGCTTTGGCAGCAGTGGTGCTGTAATTAGCATGATGACTGTGTGGTTTTTAGCTGCGCACATTCAGATGCACACCGTTTTCTGAGCAGCCTGCCATAAACATTGTGTCTTTAAGATGGTTTGGCAAGTTAAAAATAGTACAAAATTTCAAACTGCCTCTAGAGACTTTTTCATTTTTTCATTTTGTTGCAGTCCTTATATAAACTCCCCCTTAAGAAAGGCGCTAAGCCTAAAACTAGCCTAATTACACAGGACTTCCATAATACTAATTAGACATATTAGTCACTCGCAAATAACTTTTGCACATCCCTAGATTAGCCACCAATTTGTGATGTTTGAACCACAGAATTATTTTATGGACCCTTTTTACATTTTCGGGTTTCTCAGCAGCGGAAGTCTCCTAGTTGGGTAAACTTCAACCCAGGCTCATTCTGAAAATGTACCCCTATATACATTTCTGGAGAGAGCCAAATACATCCCAGGAGGTATGTTTTTTTTGCAGTTTTCATTTTCACGAATCCACCAGAAGCCGCTGTGTATGCTTTTTGAGATATCAAATTTCTTTCACGAGTGCCCATCACGCCTGCTCTTCTCGCGTAAGTCCATTAGAGGCCGCTGCCATCTGACTGACTAACTGACCGACCCACCCTCCTCCTTCCCTAAACCCAACCAACAGTATTTTCAAAAGCACCGATTGACCCGCCCACCGCCTTCCATAAACCCAACCGACAGTGTTTACAAAAGCAATCCAGAAAAAAAAAAGCCCTCACGTCAGATTGATTTTTACCACGTTTTCAGATTTTACCACATTCTCAACCTGTGATTTACTTGTTTACTTGTCTTATCTGCTTTCTGGTACTTGTTAGACTTCAGTCAACTCCGCCCTGCGTTCGTTTAAAAGACAAAATGATCTCCAGAAATGTATATAGGGCTACGTTTTCAGATTGAGCCTATGTTGTAATGTAAACTATGTATGTAAACTTAGAGCACAACAAATACTTTTTTACAATCCCATTTGCTGAAATAATGAAAGAAAAACTCCACGATCGTGTTATCAAGCCTTTCTATCAAGACTGATAATGGCAGCCAGAAGTGAGAATAATGTTAAATTTACTGTCCTGCCCCCCATAGACGCTGCATTAGAAACGCCTCGCACAAGCGGTAATTCGTTTTTTGTAATTTGAAGCAAAAATGGTATACTACATACATGAATACATATAAATGTTCATACGTTTTTAAAAAAAGGATTTAAAATTATGATGACCGTTAAATGCGTCACAACAGACTTGTCCATTGTTAGAATTAAAGAAACAGGCCTTAATGCAAGTTCAATAAGTTGAATCCATATGCTAAACCTTCATGCTTTATGTTCTTTCCTCTTGTTTTCCTCAGTCCCATCTTACGCTCTACCAGCAGAAGCAAATATTTGTCTCTTTAGGTTCTTTGATCTAAAATGTAAGCCTCTGGGTAGGTGAGGACGGTCTCCCTGCTCGTGTATACATTAGACAGCACATATTGATTTTTTTTGTGCTGCTCGTCCCAAAAGGCCTTTACATTCCTACCCTCATCTACTTTCCACGCATGGAGATGAATTGTGCTCCAAGGCCAGGTTTGATGAACCTGTGATTGGCTGTCCTTAGCCTTGGGATCCGCAGGTGTAATTAAAGCCAGGAGTCACTGTGAATGAGATGGCCTCTAGTGCCTGTCCTGTAGATAAATACATGTACATTCGGCAGACCAAAAACTGCCAAGAACAAGATTCATGCTTGCTCTGAGCTATTTGAGGAAAAGTGAAGGCTTAGATCGCGGTGGAGATTCATGCATCGGCCTAAATATAGATATGAAGAACAAGACCTGACAAGGTCAGGAGAAAATCTATAGAAGTGCCTTTTTTCAATCAATAGCAGTTTTTAATCCGTCAGTCTGTCAGTTGAGACTGGACCTGTTGACTTTGGACAACTGGTAACTCAACCTTCAGGGCAGAATGTGTAAATAATGTACACTAATAAGATGGTTTACAGATTAAGTGGTAAAGTCAGCTCAAACTAAGATGCGTTCAAAGCTCATTGGTATCTCTGGCTATCTTGAGGACTCAGTATCTCACTTGATAAAAGTTCTTCAAATGCTGGACAAGGCTTTGGCCCTGTAAAAGAATAATTGCATCATGCTGTAAACACAGCATCAACAAGGTTGCATCTCCAGCAATGTGCATAAAAGAAAGAGTGATTCATATGATGGCGAGCAATTCATTGCTATTAATAGAGCACAGCAGTTATTTTCGTTAAACAATACATAGTTCCAGTATAATGCAGGGTTAATTATTAATCTAGCGATCTTGCAAATACACCTTCTGTACAGTCAGGATGTAAATGATTACAAATTAACATTACTGGGTATTGAAAGTAATTGTTTCTTAGAGATATATTTTTTTTTAAATGCACTTTGCCTATCAAGTTAAACAGATGATATGTGTTTTGGATGTATTCAATTATCAAAAAAATTATACCCATGTTTAGACACTGACTGATACTGGACGCTGACGGATCACTAGAAAATAAGCAATGGCTACATCCTAAATTGCCTACTACTCAGTAAGTACTGCATTTGAGTTTAAATGTACTACTCGACCTCGAAAAGTGAACTGGGACGTACTACATCGGCCATTTTGTCATCATCACGTGACCTACCCGCGTCGCTTCACTCTCATTAATTAATTCTCTCACGGTGCATCATGGCATAGTGTAGCATCCATTGGATGCACACTTCAGAATCTCGCCGAAAGTTGTAGGTCATTCGGGTACTTCTCACATACTGTTTTTCGAATTCTATGAATCCGGACATACTACTCGGCTCGCATACTGTTTTTAACGTACTATATAGTATGGTACTATATAGTATGCGATTTTGAACGCAGCCAATCACTTGTTAATAAGCTGTTTCCTTAATATGTATACCTGAACATGAATAATAAAATAACTTAAAACAACAGTGTTTATATAATGGCCTCACAGTGGCGCAGTGGGTAGCACGTTCGCCTCACAGCAAGAAGGTCACTGGTTCGAGCCTCGGCTGGGTCAGTTGGCGTTTCTGTGTGGAGTTTGCATGTTCTCCCTGTGTTGGCGTGGGTTTCCTCCGGGTGCTCCGGTTTCCCCCACAAGTCCAAAGACATGCGCTATAGGTGAATTGGGTAGACTAAATTGTCCGTAGTGTATGAGTGTGGGTGGGTGTGTATGGATGTTTCCCAGAGATGGGTTGCAGCTGGAAGGGCATCCGCTGCGTAAAACATATGCTGGATAAGTTGGCGGTTCATTCCGCTGTGGCGACCCCAGATTAATAAAGGGACTAAGCTGAAATGAAAATGAATGAATGTTTATATAATATTTGCTAAATCTAGTGTTCTGAATTTAATCATGCCTAATAATTTACTGAAAAAATCCTGTCATAAGTGACTCTCATGCTGTTGCAAATTCATATGCCTTTTATATATTAATAAAAGCAATAGCACATGTTATAAAGGCTTCCCTTTTCAATACACAATGATACAGTGATCATGGACTTCACCTCTGCCGTAACTTTTAAAAATTCATCCACCCTCCATGCCTGGAAAATCATGCTCAGTCACACAAGAATCCATGCTGTTTGCTATTACAGATATCCATCTGAAACTAAAACAAACCTCAATATGTCCTCCCTCTATGTACAAACAAATCTGAAAACCTGCAAAGCTATCTAGTCATATCCTAGCAAGGATGTTTTTGTATTTAAATGAAGTCTAATATACATCTAACAGACGCCCAAATATAGATGCCTTGGCTAAATTTGGGCTGTCAATGAAAATCTAATAGACATGTAAGAATAGTCCAAAACTAGACTAGTATCAAATAGACTGGAATGAATGACTAGACATGTCTAATCTGTCTATTTGTTGACTAGACTAGTTTTAGACTATTCTTAGATGTCGATTTTCACTGACAGACCAAATTTAGCCTTGTTTTAGCCAAGAGGTCTAAGGTTAGATGTCTATTAGACATCTATTAAACATAACATAACATTTCTAGCTCATAACTCTCATGCTGTTGCAAATTCATACGCCTTTATATATTAATAAAAACAATAGCAAATGTTATAGAAGCTCTCCTTTTCTATACACAATGATACAGTGATTATGGACTTCCCCTCTACCGTACCTCTTAAAAATTCATGCACCAGTCCACACCTGGAAAATCATGCTCAGTCACACAAGAATCCATGCTGTTTGCTGTTACAGATATCCATCTGAAGTGCTGTAGTTGAGCGCACATGGACAAGAATGAGATCTGAGAGCTGCAGCAAATGGGAACTTTAACTACTCTACCTTCAGCCTGTATTGCGAGTCTTCAGATGGAGCACGAGTCATATAGATTACTTTTATGGTGCCTTCATTGTACATTTTTTTGTCCGTTTGATAGCTCGACAGCTGTTTGGTCATATGCTTTCACTGTACGGTAAAGTGCAGTTCCTTTGTGCTCTGCAAAATAAGGAGAAAGTCACAGGTTTTAAATGACAAGAGGGTGTAAATATAGTGTTTCCATTTTGGGGTGAACTGACTCTTAAAGGCTGATGGAAAATGAAGAGAAAGTGGAAAAAAAACTGTAATATGTAGTAAAGTTCTTTTATGTGACATTATAATCACTATTGGAACAAATCCAGGTAAAGCTTATTAAAGCAGGGTTTTATTATTTGGACAGCACCATTTCATGTTGCCTTTGCACTCTCTCTTTCTTTCTCATTCATACACACACACACACACACACACACACACACACACACACACACACACAAGGGGACCCGGCACTGACTATGGTGATGGATTAGCTCTCAAGCACCGGTCCTCCCTCTTTCTCTCGCTCTCATCTCTCCGTGGCACAGTCTGTGACCACAGCAAGAATGTGTGTATTTCTGACCCCTGAATTCTACATGGACTGGAACAAACGGATGGAAAAAGAGACTTGAAGAATAGGAGGAATGGTGTCTGCAAAGGCAAATGACGAATATGAAAGATGAGGCAAGGACTGGCAGCGGAAAAATGTGTCTGACTCAGTTAAACGCTCTTCCAAAGATACCACAATACCTGACCAAAGAGCTCTGCAAGGCTAAAAATGTCATGGAAATGAAACACTTCTTCCAGACTTTTTTACACACTTTGAGTTCAGTCTAACCATAGTTTGACAAATAAAGACAATGGTATAATTCAAACTCAATCTGAAAAAGAACTGAAATGGCCAAAAATTCGACAAAAATGACAAAATCCAGCCGAATCGAAGTTCTTTCTGACTTCATTTTGGCAGTTCGAACTTTTTGGGGAATTTCGTTTTGGCTCCCAAACACCTTTGAGCTACCATTGGTCCATGGCGATTATGCAATCAATGGGTGTGTTTTAAAACTCTTTGATGTGCTTTGTATACACGGTATATGAAAAAGTTCTAAAGTTCTAACCATTATTTCATTCAGTGTTTGATCAAGACAAATAGAAAGAAATGTCGCGGAGAAGGCTGTTTTTGCCAGACGTTTAAGAAACTAGCTTCTTTCTCAGCCTTTATCTACCGATCAGATAATTCTCCAATTTCTCTTAAAGTCCAGTTGAAACAGAAGTTGCAGAGACATTTTTTGAGTATGTTGATGTACTTCCCTTGTTGCAAACTAATAGTAAAAGAGTCAAATCCATCAAACTGACATCAGAGAAGAACCCCTACTCCAAACGCAGAAGCAAATGGTCAAACTTTGATTGAAGACTACCAAAACAAACTTGCACAGATTAATCATGGTTACCCTAAAAAATAAAAACCCAGCAGGCACAGGACGTCAACATGATGTCAGATTGACATTGTACCCCAATGTCGTGGGGATGTTTCATTTTGTTTGGAAATGAAAATCGGGTTGATGTCAGAACCCAACGTCAGGCCGACGTGATCGCCCAACCTAAAATCAACATCTAATGATGTTACAGCTTGACGTTGTGTGGACGTTACAACTATGATGTCTATCAGACATTGGATTTTGGTTGCCATACCTGACAAATAAATGTCAGTATTTGACGTCAATATGACGTTGGATTTTGGTCACTTTACAACACAACCTAAAATCAACCAAATATCAACGTCGTTTTACATTGTTATTGGACGTCAAAACAATGTTGTCCTTAGATGCTGGCTAGACATTGAATCTAACCTAATATGATGTTGTGTGCCTGCTGGGAACATACACTAGCAAACTAAATATCGAAAATTTTGGATTTCACACAGACTTTAAACATCAAGAGAGATCCTTAAGCCATTCCAGTTGCAGTGTTGAATCGATTGTCCATTGAGACATTCCACGTTATCATGTATTTGTCTTTCATGGATGACCAATCAGACTTGAATCAGACTTGAATCACCCTACCAACTTCTTGTCACAATGTTTCAGTCACTTAAAAACGGCTCACCATCTTGCAAAATCTGTGAAAACTGTAAAGTTAGACTGGGCTTTATCAGATAATTAAGGGAATTACCATAAGCTGCCAATAACTGGCTAAAAATTCAGGAGGGCTAATAATTCTGACTTCAACTGTACTTATATATATATATATATATATATATATATATAAAAGATTAAAAATGTATTTATGTATTGAAACACTAAACCTAATGAAGCAAAGATAATAGGAGTATAACAATACACTCAACTCAGGTGTTAAATTCATGCGAATGTTTATGCAAATGTCCCCAGATTACAAATATTTATTATTTTGACATTGATAATTACATAATTTTGTATGCACATGTGCTTGCACTCTGATTGCATGTAAATAAGCTTTTTTTAATGGTAAAATCTAACATTTTCCATTATCATATTCGCTTTTGAATTATTAAAAGTGTTGGATGTTATATACATAGTAAATAAAAATGTTCTCACACAGTGTTCTCATTATATGAATGCAGGCATTTGCTGGCTCTCACAGACACAGACTCACTATGTCCTGCCTCTTTAAATTCAGTCTCCATTCACTCATTCATGTTGTGCTCGTGCGTCACAGAAGCCTTTGAACTTCCATGTTTTAGACAGTTTAAGTGTTGTTAAAAAATACGAAGTCATTGTGTCTCTTCAGAAGTGGATTAGACTGCTTTATTGATCCATTTTATGATAATTTTATGCCCAATTTAAAATATTTTAAGCTCAGGGTTCTTTAACACCTGAATTTCATGCAAACTGGATAACCCCGGCACTTTCACCCCTAATACTTTGCTGCAGGTGTTTAAAACTGTAGACAGCGAGTTCTTCTGTTTTACTTTTAAAGAAGCAAACCCACAAATCAGTGAAGACGTTCAAATTGATTCTACATTGATTCAGCCTTATAAAAAGCAACCATCAGAGTCCTATCAATACTAAACTTAGCTAAATTCCGCAGACAATAAACTCTTTGTTGGCCTGTCCTACAGTATTTTCTACTATTAATGTATTGTTATTATTATTATTATTATTATTATTATTATTATTATTATTATTATT